>JAOBYH010319954.1:0-16199 GCA_025403525.1 Umimayanthus kanabou | reverse complement strand
GGTTGTGTTTACACGACACTTTTCTAAACTAACCCGGGTCGACCCCGGGTTAGCAGTGTTTACACGACAAACTAACCTGGGTCGATGTTTACACGACTGAAACTAACCTGGGTTAGTTTTAACCTGGGTCGAACCCAGGTTAGTTTGTACCGAGTAAACAGGGCTTTAGAATAAGACTTATAAGTCATCGTTTTGTGATGCAAATAGGGCATAGCTACTCGTATTGTTGATTTCTCTAGCGAGCTTGTACATGTGAAGTGTGCAATCGCCCAAGTTGGCAGAAATATTATCGTGGTACTATTGAATGTAACTTTACGACAAAATCAGATTTTCCTATCTAAAATGCATGAAAACACACAAAATGCATTGCTGTCAGCTTAATTTAAAACCAAAATTGACCATGAATAGAATATAAGGAGGTCGGCAACAATCAATAGAACATATATTTCAACGAATTTAAGTCCCCATTTTCAAACAATCGTCCGAATGCAAAAATTTGAAGAGTGACGTTTCAACTTATATCTGCCTTGGCAACAGCTTAACTGGCACCGTCTTTAAATGCATGCGAGTGTCATCACTGTAAAATTTGACGAAAAGTCACCAATTTTGGTGGCATTATCTTTATCCAGCTAGGAGAAATCATAGGAAAAGCAAGTGGGGGGCCGATTCGGTCCCTTCCCCCCGGCCTGGATAAGGTTAAGATCGGCGAAATTACTTTCTCAAAGGGGTCGACCATAAACCACTTTCATAATACGCTCCAGTGACCACAAACAAAAACTTTGAGTCGAGGCCAGAAAGGCCAAAATACAGCAAATATATAAAAACTTGGAGCTTGACCTAGACTTGAAGTTATTGTTTATGGCCACTGGGGATAATTATGAAAGTGGTCTATTAGCTGCTAGAAGCGGCTCTCAGATTTGTTCATCGAATCATAACGACAATAATAACCAACACCTTAAAACAATACACAACCAAACAAATGCAATAGAGCTGCTTTGTTGAACGATCACAATAAGAGACAATAGAGCTACGTCCTTACTGCTCTCCAAGTCGATCAAAATTATTTTGCTTCTGAATGATAATTTCTTTTCATTCATAGGCGAAATTAACATGCAGTGAACCGCACGTTCTAATTGGCTCTAACTGTTCATATTATACTCAACTGCTTGAAAAACAGCTGGCAAGAACTTTGGGCTAAATAAAACAGCTCAAAAATGAGGCATGTTTTCTGAATGTTATTTTGAACCCTGCAGGCATGTTTAAACAGGACGCACAGTATCTAGTTTTATTTTATCTGACGAAATTAATAGTCGGCTATTCACAATGTTTAGTCAGCGAAATTTTGTTTTAGTTGGAGTTATAGCGTAGGTCAAACGAGCTGGAATTCTGGTGACATTGCCTCTCAAACCGAAGTTCTGCATAAATTTGCCATATTTCGGACACTCTAACTCCAGCATTTGTCAGATAAAGATGCTTAATATAAGTCGTATTATTGTTTTGTCCCTGGACTTCAAGAAACGTCGCTTAACTGATAGTCATCAAATAATTTGAATTTAGCAACCAATCCTGATCAACATTCATGCTCGTCTGACCCAGGCTATAATTCTAGCGCAAACTGTTTCAGCATCTTCTTCTCGAATTAAGAGAAAAGTCAACGTTCTAAGTTAATGTTCAGTACTTGCATCTTAGAATCATACCCACCACATCAAGCGGCCATCTTTTGCTCTGTTAGATCGTCTGATCACTGGTCGTGTCTTTTTTCAATGGACAGTCCAACAGGATTTGGCTATGTTGTTCTATTCCTTCAGACACTCGTTTGCAGCGTCTGTCGTTGGGTTTTGTCGGTAATCGGTATCTACTGAACGCACTTGATAACGATGCTTGGTTCTTGGCCGATAAGGCTGTTTTGTGTGTTCTGAAAACTTGCTTTCTTCAAACTCACCCTCATTACCGCCACTTTGTCAGTTGTGCTTTCCCTTTCGCCAGCTCCAGACAAAATGAGAACGAAACTTGTCATTCGATCATCTGGCGTCGGGGATATGGCAAATGCCTTGAATGGCTCTGTTATTGGCTCCACTGAAGGTTTAAAGGTTAAGCGCTTTGGCGAATGTTCCTTCAACTTTTTGGGTTTTCGTGAAAATAAGTTACGCAGGTATTTAAGAATACAATTCTTTCGTTTTGGTTGTCTACTGCGACGTGCCATGACTTTTTTCCCCCTTAACTATTGTCGATTATTAAACGGTGCTTGTTTCTTGTTTTCCTGATGGCAGACGTGGACATAAACCATGATACCATGGAAACATTACGTCAATTGATTCCATGGAAACTGTCAAACAAAACACATCAGTTGTTGATCAAACCCATATTCAGCTAACTCGCCAACGCAGAAAAAAACAGTTTTTTTTCAAAGCTAATCTTACGGTGTTTAAAACACGTCAGTGGTTTGATTCCATGAAAATGTTAAAGAAGACATGGCAAAATTTGATTCCATAGGAAGTGTCAAACAAAACACGCCAATGGTATAGCTCCATGGAAACTGTCAAACAAAACACGTCAGTGTTTTGATTCCATGGAAACTGTTAAAGAAAGCACGGTAAAATTTGATTCCATAGGAATTGCTAAAGAAAACACACCAATGGTTTGATTTCATGGAAACTGTCAAACTAAACACGTCAATGGTTAGACTCCAAGGAAAGTTTGATTCCATGGCAACTGTTAAAGAAAACACAGCAAAGTTTGATTCCATTGGAACTGTCAAACAAAACACGTCAGTGGTTTGATTCCATAGGAACTGTCAAACAAAACATGCCAGTGGTTTGATTCCATGGCAACTGTTAAAGAAAACACAGCAAAGTTTGATTCCATTGGAACTGTCAAACAAAACATGCCAGTGGTTTGATTCCATGGGAAATGTTAAAGAAAACACGGCAAAGTTTGATTCCATTGGAACTGTCAAACAAAACACGTCAGTGGTTTGATTCCATGGGAAATGTTAAAGAAAACACGGCAGAGTTTGATTCCATAGGAACTATCAAACAAAACACGCCAATGGCATAATTATATTTATTTATTTATTTGTTTGTTTGTTTTGTTTATTTATTTATTTATTTACAAGCGATATTTAGACAGGCTTGTCCAATTTAGCAGAGCTAGTTTAAATGGAGGCCTGTTGAAATAATACTAGTGCACAGACAAATAGAAAATTGTAAAGTAGTTGAATTGCAAATGTGAATAATAGTAAACATATGGAAATTACAAAAATAAGTACTTCTTTAACTTGTTTTTAAAACTGGTTTGTTCTGTTTCGTTTCTGACGTGAACTGGAAGAACTGCCAATGATTAGATTCCAAGGAAAGTTTGAAACATGAAACACGCCAGTGGTTTGATTCCAAGGAAAGTTTGAAACATGAAACACGCCAGTGGTTTGATTCCATGGAAACTGTCAAACAAGAAACGCGCCAGTGTTTTGATTCCAAGGAAAGTTTGAAACATGAAACACACCAGTGGTTTGATTCCATGGAAACTGTCAAACATGAAACACGCCAGTGGTTTGATTCCAAGGAAAGTTGGAAACATAAACACGCCAGTGGTTTGATTCCATGGAAACTGTCAAACATGAAACACGCCAGTGGTTTGATTCCAAGGAAAGTTTGAAACCTGAAACACGGCAGTGTTTGATTCCGTGGAAAGTGTCACACAAAACATGAAAATGGTTTGATTCCATGAAAACTGTCAAACAATGTAATTTTCTTTTTATAGTCAAAAAAGAAAATTTTCGGAAAATCTTGGAATTAAATAAAATCTTCACAAACCTTTGAAGTTGTTTGGGAAACTATTGGTTGTTGTCAAGAAACTGTTCAGAAACCTTTGATCGTTTTTTGAAAATGTTTGGAAAATCTTCGGAAAGTTTTGAAAAAATTCAAAAAATACTGGAAATTTATTTATATTTATTATTCATCGGAGCTAGTCAAAACGTTTTAGAAATATTTTAAATTTTTGAAAATTTTCGGAAAAATCTAACCTTAATAGCGAGGATATGGGAATACTAGGGTCCCGTTTGTACTTCTTATGACCTCTACCAGTGGTGTATTTTACGATAAAATGCACATGTCTATGGACCATATTCATAATATGCCCCATTGGCCATGAACACAATAACTTCAAGTCGAGGCTGAACTCCACGTTTTCATACATTTGCTTTATTCCCGCCTTTCTGGCCTTGACTCAAAGTTTTTGTTTATGGTCACAGGGGCGTATTATAAATGTGGTCTGTATAACAAGAAGCGCTTTAAGCCAGTAAATAGTTCATTCAGAGTTTTCATTAACGCAAAAAATTGTGTATTTTACGCGAAAAAGAGAAAAAAAATCATTTGGGATGCAATAATTGAAATGCTGTGCATCGCTGGAACGCAGAAGATCGATAAAACATACCGTGACTATGTAAAATGAACTTTAGGTGACCGAAACTTTCATTGAACCGTTTCTCTGATGCGTTTTGCATTTTGGTCGTCAAAAGACAACAGTTCGGGTATATATGGCTGAAAATGGATTTTTTTTTTAGTTTTATTGCATTGTATAAATTCACCTGCACTGACTGACCACCATTGCCATATTAGTTTATTTCTAAAGGCAATTATCTCAATTAAAGATTAAAGATTAAATGCAAAATGATGTTGCGTGTCGTCTTTTTCCTTGGTTAGGTGGGAACCCTCAAAATTAGTATGGTACCCGTAATTCAAGAACCCTGGGACCCCTCTTGAAACATTTTACTGAAAACCCTGGTTATGATTATATAAAGCAAAATTGGACTAAAACCCGGTCTTATCTTTTTTTAACAACTTAATCAAATACGACAATGAATTTACAAAAAACATTTAAATACCCAAAAGGGACATAGCGCGAACGGGATACGAAACCCCATTTGAGGCGCAGCCCTATTTTAAAAGAAAGCGTACAAAACAAAATTAATTACACATGAATAATACAATAAGAAACTATAACAATAAGAAACTATTACATAACACCGAAAACTAACTACTGGTAACGATGACAGAAACAGTCAGGAGATAGTGTCCAGGAGTGGGTGCAATGTACTTCAAAGGTTGAGATAAGGAGATTGTTATACTTGGACTGCAGAAATCGCTTGAAGGATAACGGGCTGGTAAAGCTGGTGGGAGGTGTGTCTTTAATGGAGCCGAAACCAATTGTAGAATTGCACACATTTTAGGTATCCTACTGATGATCAGTTACTGATTTGCCTTTTATTTCAGCGACACAGTGGTCTGTACAGTTTCAATTTGACGATTTCTTTCTTTGTTATAGGAGAGGTAGCAATCCCGTGCGAGCCAAACGTGTCCTCAGTCAAGGTGTTCAAGTATATCGTGAAGAATTCCTCACAGTACGACTTTACTACAGTCAAGATGAAGGCTTTGGAGAGCAAGAAACACGAAGCTGCCTTGTTGGGCACAATATCACAGAACAGGTGGCTAGCGTCATCTCTGTTTTACGTTCATAATTGTGTAAGCTGTGGCTTGGAAACGGAGGGGGGAGGGGAGACACAATTTATTGTTGACGTTTGAGCACAGTTACGTCATAATCTCGGTTTCAATTTAAAAAGTCAAAAGTTTGAATCATTGCGACACAGTACGTAGTTGATAAAAGTGCACAAATTTTGAGATAATTTGGGACGAAAAGTGATGGGGGCGAATTGTTCATTTTGAAGGAATTTTGGTTTTTGTTAGAGTTTGGGTGAGTTTAAAATTAATTTTTGGAGTTAATATTTAGTGGACGAACGCAAGCTCGTATGCTGTCCGAGGAGTGGCACGTGCTTGCTTAGGGACAGTGTTTGTTGCGTTCTAATACCTTGTTTCCCTTTTAAATCTCCTCTCCATCCCCCTAATCACGACAAAAATACCACCTGTTTGTCTCTCTTAACATTCAATTCTGCTCGTGTTTATGTAGATGGAATGAAGGGCGCGTGTTTCCAAGCCTGCTGGAGAACAATGACTATGACGTCACCCTGCTAGTGACACTGAAGGACAAGTACGAGGGCGGGGTCCTTCACCTGGAGTACTTCGTCCTGATGACCAGCAGACGCGAGTTATTCCCCAAGTTAACGGCAGACAACAGCAGCCGTTGGACCATGTCCTCCAGCTCTTTTAGGAGCAGCAGTAGCAGCAGTGGCAAATCGAAGTCAATACCGGAATCGGGAAGTATTGAGGTTGCACCAGAAAAAGGTGAACATTCATAAATAGACCATTTCACGGTTGGGGTCAGTCGCGTCTAAAGTTATAACAAATTAATGGGAAATTGTTTAATTTTCAAACCTTGTAACTCCGTTATATTAAAACAGATTTTGACAAAAACCGTGTCTTTTAATAGGCATTGATAAGGACACTATGTATATCCTCAAAACAAAAGGAATCTAGGTCAGAGCTAAAACGTCCGTAACAAAAATGTTAAAACTGCATAACAAACCCTTGAACCCATATTTAAGTGATTTAATTTACGTCTGTTTAGGATGATTTACGTATATTTTGGACTATTTACGTATATTTAGGAAGATTTACGTCTATTTAGGACGAATTACTTGTCTGTTTAGGATAATTTACGTCAAGGGTGATTTACGTTTATTTCAGACCATTTACACCATTATGTGACAGGTGGTCGTGTACGGTTCAGCCTACCTCGCCAACCAACAGCGACCACTGACCCCAAGAGACATGTGGCAGGACTGTCATCATCTGGTGAATTCCACCGGTCAGCGTCTACGCCTCACTCTCTGTATGCGTTGGCACATGATTCGTCTCCATTTCCACCGGTTCTTCATGCACAGTCAGACGAGAATCTTTATGGAAAGAAGATTCCATTTGGCAACAGCCCTAAATCTGGATCTCCTACAACAACTGACGGCTTACAGGTTTCTGTCTTAAACTTAGTTTGCATTTGCCGCAACATTTTCTGTGTTGCAAAAATATTTGTCAACATGTGCTTTCCGCATGTGCCAGATCCAAAACTTTTGGCAAGCGAGTTTTGGCAGCCTTTCGGAGGTTGTCAAAATTTGTAAGACGCGCAAAATAGCATTCAACCATTGTCAAGTTGATGTATTTGTCACATGGCGGTATTCTAGGCTTTGACAAGTAATTCAATTTCTTTCAGATTTGGGGTTTCTATAGCGAATTAACCTTTAATGTTTCACCGCTCAATTGTTTCCGACGTGTCCTTTTGTTTGCAAATGATAAAGAAAGAGGTAGCATGTAACTTGCTCTCTTTCAGCTTTACTCGTTGTGAAGAAAACACAGTCCCGCTTGGCTGAGGCTAAAGTGGACGTTTGGCTGCTACTGGCCAACAGAAACTACATCCGAAACTAAAGCGGGACCATGTTAGCTAATTCTCCCTTTAAAATAAAAGCCCATCGTTACATATTCTTCAGACAGTGCTTTTGTCAAAGCAAACGAGTTCGATAATATTAGTCGTGTTGCTGAAGACATTCTCAAAATCCGTCTTTCAAACTCTTTTTACGCGCTGTAGGTAAGAATATGTGGCTAAAAATCTGTATATACATGTATACACAAATAGATAGAAACGTTTTGTATTTCTAAAATATGCAGATTGTTTGCTATCAATTTCACTGAAGTAGTCAGTCTCGTCAGGCAATATCTGCCATCATAAAGTATACTCGTCATCTACTATTGCTATATTTGTGTATATATTTAACAATTATTCCACGAAAGCGCGTTGGATATGAGCTTTTAGATACGGACGAGGTGCGGAGCATCGAGTCGGCTATCATAAACTCATATCCAACAAGCGTGAGTGGAATAATTGCTTTATTAAATACCAAACACTGGATAAAAATATCTCGAATTTTATTATGGCCATTTTGAGGGAAAATTTTCCCTGATAGAATTGTCAGTTTCCGTATTTGAACAAACTACAGGATATAGGATTTATACCGTGAGTAGAGAGCCAATCAGATTACCAGAAATTCAATATCCAGTGTTTGGTATTTAATAAACATTTATCTGTCAGGCTCAGCAAAAACAATAACCAGATAACGACCTATATTTCGGTGTTAGTTTAACACATGTAAATCGATCAGTTTCGTTGTAAGCTTCGCACCGATGTCAACCCAATTAACTGTTGTCAAAGTTCGTACAACTTCGTGAGTGACAATTTGTACTCTCCCACCCTCTGTTGATATCGGAGGGATCGGATCGATGATTGTGCGCGTTACTTCTAAAATCCTAAACAAATCAAACACGATTTTCAAAATTGTGGCAATCTAGAACCAGTCAACATAAACAGCAGCGTTCAAAACATTCCCCATTTCTTGCCATCAGTACTTCAGGCTTCCTTTAAGGATCACCGCAGAAAACTCAGTTCAAACTTGCAAACACTTATGGAACAAACTAGCTTTGTGAATTGCGCGATCTGACTCCACTTTTCGGTTAGAACTTTGATTCCAAGTAAGTACATTCACATGCGTTCTCTTGGCGAACAGTGAATTATCATTTTCCAGTCCAACTGTAAATAACTATCTTTTTTTAAACTAACGCTAAATAATCTTTACTTGCGAAATAGTTTTTGAAGTCATGAGAAATATTGTTAATTACTCAAATCAACCTCGACTCAAAAACGAGTTGATGGTCTTTCCGTGAATGTTCAAGGTTAGCCATTCCCGGAATTCTATCCGGACGTTTTTAACATTGCCTGGTTCCAAACCAGTAGCAGGATCTCCTAGAAAATTCGTCGACAAGATCACCGACTTGTTCTTAAATCAAGTTTACGATTTGTAAACATGGTATTTTGGGTGAAGAAATATCTTCCAAAATAACACCTTATAATGGAGACAGTGGTTGTGACCATAAGCAAAACTTTGCTCTGCGCATGATTGTTAAAGTGGCTTATACCAGAAAATGTTCTGTTTTCAATTAGGAAAAGTTTCTGAATCGGGAAGAGCGGCTGTTGAGCGACGCAACAGAGAAAGCTCACGATCGCCTGCTGCACGTGGTGTGCAGAGCGCAAACTCACTGTAACAGGGATCTGCTGTGGTATCGCCTTTTGGCCATCAGGTGAGTGGAATCTTGTTAATAAGAATGGAAGAATTCTAACAGGGACCTGCTGTGGTATCGCCTGTTGCAATCAGGTGAGTGGAGTCTTTGAGCTGAGTTAATAGGGTAAGTCCCGTTAATAAGAATAGTAGAATTATAACAGGGATCTGCTGTGGTATCGCCTGTTGGCCATCAGGTGAGTGGAATCTTGTTAATAAGAATGGAAGAATTCTAACAGGGACCTGCTGTGGTATCGTCTGTTGGCAATCAGGTGAGTGAAGTCTTTGAGCTGAGTTAATAGGGTAAGACTCGTTAATAATAGTGGTAGAAGGGATCTGCTGTGGTATCGTGTGTTGGCCGTCGGGTGAGTGGAATCTTTGATCAGCTGTGGTATCACCTGTTGGCCATCAGGTGAGTGGAATCATTGATCTGCTGTTCTATCGTGTGTTGGCCATGAGATGAGTGGAGTCTTAGAGCTGAATTGAAATAGGACCCGCTAATAAGAATGGTGGATTATAACAGGGATCTACTATGGTGTCGTCTGGTGGAGTCTTTGAGCTGAGTTCAAAGAGTAAGACCTGTTGATAAGAATGATAAAATAAGATGAAAGTAGGGATGAAGATACGTTGAAGAGATTAGTTGGTAAGCGCAAAGTAACGTTATGGACCTTATACACCTATCGATGTAAACCCCGAGGAGGTAAATGTGTGGGCTTAGCAATTTCCGTTGGTGGGGCATGATACTTTTTTCAAATTTTGCGAAACGTTCTCATCATCGGTGGAAGAAATGAAACTCCCCTCCTCCACCCCCTTGAAGAGACCAGGTACTCACAGGCTCAACAAGAACCAAGTCAAAGAAACAAATCCAAGAAAATAACTCAACAGACTAACTTCCTTTTGTAATTATCTGTTTTCTATAACACTTATTACCTTGCATTTTCCTTTTATTACTAGTATTACTATTATTGTTATTGTTATTATTAATATTATTATTATTAATATTATTATTAATAATATTATTATCATCATCATCATCATCATTTGTTTATTTAATTTATTGGCTTATTTATTTTGATTATTGATATATTTTTTTTGCCTTCCTTTTTTGACATTATTAAAAATTTAAAAAAATATTCAGCTTTCTAGTCTAGCTTTTTGCTGTTACAGGTAACTGAATATCAAAATTTTTGAGTTTTTTTACTTCTATGGTTATACGTACATATCACCAATGGTATTCAATAAAAATGTTGTTGTTGTTGATAACAGACACAAGTTTCTTAAGTTTGTTATAATTAATTATTCCACGAACGCGTGTTGAATAAGAGCTTTTAAATAGCGGACGAGGTGCGGAGCTCATACCCAACACTTGACTTTCTTTCTGTTGAGGTTTTAAATGTCAATCCGTGTAAACATCGCAACTGTACACTATTATTGACTGTTTCAAAAGCTGAGTTTCGCGGTCAGTTTCCATATTTTTACAAACAACAGGATATAGTATCTCTACCGTGAGTAGAGAGCCACCAGATTACCAGAAATAGATTATAAAGATCTTGTGGAATTGCAATACTGGGACTGTAACGATATTTTAGGACAAGTGATCTGGTCAGTAACATGCATATCTTGATTGCCTGTAACAGTGAAGACGAGAAGGATGCTGGGGAAAAGGCCAAACGGGTAAGAAAGAAGAGTGAATATCGAAGACCTACGCTGGATCTTGCTGCTACTTGGTGCGGAAATGGATGTGTGCAGAGTCTGCTGGATGAACAGGAGCTGGTGCGTACTTTGGCGTGTCAACAGATTTCTTCTCAAAATCGTTACCAACTCTCATTGTTGACTTTATCGGGGTTTTTTGGTCGACCAGTAGCTGCTAGAAGCAACTCTCTGATTTGCTCATCGAACAATAACGACAATAATAACCAACACCTTAAAACAATACACATATAAAAGAGCTGATACAAAACAAATACAAAAGAGATGCTTTGTAGAACGATCACAATAAGAGACAATAGACCTACGTCCTTACTACTTTTTTTAAACGACAGCATTGTTGGCTTAATTCAAACTTGTGATATACGCATAATGTGTAGCATAAAAAAACAAAATTAAATAACAAAGGAAAGGTCAAAGGAATACCAAGTGTCCGACGAGACGGAACAAGCTTACACGAGTCTTTCTTTGTCTTTTTCTTTGTCATTCAAATTTTTTATGCTTAACTCGCAAGTGTGAACAGTACTTTAGGGATTACTGCGATGATTATTATTATTATTATTAGTGTTGTTATTATTTTTAGTATCATTTAAATATCTTAAGTGAACACTAAAATACATCTTTCACGAGAGAACAACAGATCATTTCAATCTTCAAGAGTAAAGCTTCTAATTTTTCACGTTCACGAATCTGCACACCAACGAATGAGGTACACAAACAAGGGGAGTTAAATTCCAGCAGGCGTCTTCGTTGAAGTTCGCGTCCCAGTTGCTGAAGGTGCCTAATAATGGAGCTTTTAGTAACCTGGACGACAAAAAAAATAATTTGCAAATTTGTTAATATTAATATTAATGATGATGATGATGATCATCATCATCATCACTACAATAATAATAATAATAATAACAATAATAATAAAGTCTTTAGCCTGCAAGCTTGTCTCACCAGAATAAAAGGAAAGGAAAATTATAATAGGAAAAGGGAGAATATTTGAAATATTCAATATTACAACAAATGAACAAATGTTATTCATACATTATACACTAACAGTTCTAGAATTTATTGCAAAACAAATACTATATCTAGAAATAAATTGATGTGAAAGAATAATAATTATATTACTAAATATAGTGGTATATTTTGGAAACGTCTAGTGTCTAAGGTATACATGTAGGTTTTCTAGTTAGACCCTAGACATGCTTTGTCAGAATTTTTTGTAGACATTATAAGAAAAAGCTGAATAGATACTTTCGGAGGGATCGAACAGTTGCTTGACTACTTAATGCAGTGTATGAAACTGTTTCGTTAGTAGATATTGTTTGACTTTCTTAGAGAAGTTATAGTTACTGACCTATTTCATATTGTTAGTTCTCAAATGTACGGTTCTTATTAATCTATTGGTTCTTACTTTGCACGTTTTAGCACACACCCCATCGCCTCTCATTGGATGAGCTGAAGTACCTTCTCTCGGTTGTGCACCGCACATCTCTCAAGGGAGAAGAAGATCTTGTGCCGCTTCTTTCAATGAACGTCACCTGGTACCTGAACTTGATCAGGTCAGTGTAATTGCAGTAACCGAGCTGTCAGGTGCGCATGCGCGCACAAGTGTATTATTACTCCTACTTTTAGACTCGTGTGATCTCACGAAGGCGTTAAATTACATTAGTCAAAATAAATTTTGTCTATTTAAGTAATCTAATGAGATTTTTCGTGTGTTGGAGTTGTTGCGTTCCCAAGTTACGTTTCCAAATTCAGGTTCGCTAGTATTAACAAGTGCGGGCTGCCAGACTGCCGGACATAATAACCAAACAAATATACCAATTTGCACTAGCGACATGGTGTATTCCTGGAGTTGATAACGTCATAGTCATTCTCATCAACTGTAATGCTATTATTATCCGGTTTTAATCAATTCCAATCAACTATAAAGAAGCGAACAAGATATTATTTTACCGTATTTGTTCGAATAATCGCCTTGGGTGCTTATTTAATTTTAGAACTTTTTGGCCGGACGCTTATTCGAGGTTGGCGCTTATTCGGAGCTGCGCGCTTATTAAATTTTCACCATTTTCAGCGACACATTTTCATTGTTTGTTTTTCATCAACAAAACAAAGAAGAAAGAACACTGCTTTATTTTCTTACGGAAGGTTACGGGGGATGGGCGCTTATTCGAGGCTGGGCGTTTTATCAACTTTTTTGGCCATCAAGGTGGGCGCTTGATAGAATAAATACAGTTCTAACTTAACTCCCTCTGCCCTCGCCCCCCACCCCGCTGGCCCTGGTGTTATACTGAAGATTTTCTTCCTTCCTACTCCAGAGTTTTGATGGCACGGTTTAGTGATATCTACCGCTTGTACAGCAGCGAGGATGGCCGCGTTCATTATCTTGCGATATTAAACCCGAACAACCTAGATATGTTCGTGTACTTACATGTCGACGAGTCAAGTAACACAGCGGTATGTTCATATTTTAATAATAATAATAATAATAATAATAATAATAAAGTATTAATTTATATTGCGCAAAATTCCATAAAATTATCAAATGCGCAATTCAATTTTAAAATATATATTCAAAGTGATAAAAAACTAATAAATTTACAATAAATTGATGTTTAAAAATATACATTGGCACTCTAGCTTTAAAATGTGTTTTGTAACTAGTGCTCCTTCTCCCTCTAATACTCACCCAATACGTCTTAAAACACGTGACAACACAAGCTAAAAATATTAAAGCGTAACTCGTAGAATATTAAAGTGCAAAATTAATCATAAGCGATCTTTAAAGGTGAGCCGTTCAAATAACGCTTATAAATGTAAGTGTCTGAAGTCTCACGAAGCTCATGCGATTACACGTTCCAAAGCTTAACCGCAGCTACTTGAAAGGACCTGTTCCCCAGAGTTGCTTTAGTTTTAATTGTAGGTGTATCTAGCCACTTTCACAATAATGCTTATTGCAAAGTAAGGGTTTTGCAGGTACTCGCAAACCCTGTTTACTCTATTCTATGCCATTTTTAAAGTTTTGTTGTTCATCATATCCCACAATGCAATGGTAAAGTTTCCGCGTTTTGAAAGTGCATTGCCGCTCATCCTGCTGCAGATGTCTTTCACAAAATTTGAGTTCCAAAACTTTAGTATGGAAAGTTTTGTACAGGGTTTAAAAAATGTAAACAAACTGTGAGGTCATTGAGATATAGGCCAATTGTAGGTTGCATGTTAACGTTGTGATTTTTGGGAGGGCGGAGGATCTTAGTCCCCGTTTTCACCAAGTCATCTACGAAAGCAATATAAGAAAATACAATGGGATGCATCTCTTATCTAGACCCCTCCCTCTCACCCTTCTCTGCTTGTCCAAAGTTATGGTTGATCCCCCTTTCTTATTTAGACCCCCCGCACCCTCCTCTGCTTGTTGAAAGCTCTGGTTGGCCTCCTTTCCCCTCCCGTTCGCACAAAAATTTGGATAATCCTCCCCCCTTCCACCCTTTTTTATTTCCCCCCAAATTGCTGCAATTTTATCCAGTTTCACCCTGACATAGGCCTTCTCTTTCATGTTGAAGGACATGTTTACCGTGTTTCGAGAAATGCCCCGGTTGGAAGAAGGACGGCCGACCGATGGACAACATTTCTCTCGGTCTGTGCGCGAACACTTGTACAATGTTATAAATGCCGTGTGCTTCCATAGCTGGGCGGGACTGCTACCCACGTGAACATGCACACTGACCACAGGAAATAACGCTTTGATCATCAGTGTAAGCATCAGCTCGGTCCGTGCGCGAATACTTGTACTATGTTATGAATGCCGTATGCTTCCATAGCTGGGCGGGGCTGCTGCCCACGTGAACATGCACACTGACCACAGGAAATAACGCTTTGATCGTCAGTGTAAACATCTACTGTATTTTCGTTACCGGTATCTAGCTCCTTATACGCTATTTCTTTTAAGGCGTTTTAACTAGGGGCTAATTCGGGGGGAGGGGGAGGGTTAGAGTGGGGCGTGGTATTCAAAACTCGACGACATCTTCAAAGTTCATAAAGGAAACACGTCAACAACTGAAAAACTAAGATCTAAAAAATAACGTTTGATATTCCGATTTAAAATAAAACCTTCGATACTTCGGTAATTTCCGTAATTTTGCTCCAGAATAAATGTTTACTTTGCATCAGGTTTGACAACTTTCAGAGGTCCTTGTTTCTGGTGGTAAATAAATTGTGCATTTCCTTGTGGTAAACTTTGGTAACTTATAGACTTGCTGTTTCATTGAGATTGCACTTAAACCAAAGGTTGGTTTTGTGTAACCGCATTTTCTTGTCAAGCAAGAATGTCTCGGTGATGTAACATGACCTTGGGAGATGTTATGGTGTTCGTTCTCAGAAACATTCTCGCTGATCGATCCTACAGTCGCTGTATCTTTAATTTGTTCTTAAGGTCATTTTACAAGTGTTCCCTCCTAAATTAGGAACGTTGCCCATTACCAAGATTCCACTCGTGAGAACAGTCGGTTAGTCTGTCCACGTAGGAGCAACGTGCTGGGAATGTGTTGCCTCAATTGCTTAGATAAATCCCCGTGGACCCATGTAATATGTACAGGATATTACTGCACAGGAGTGCGAATGGCAAAAATAATAATAATGATAAATAAAATGAATATTTTAGCCGCGAACGAGCGCAGCCAATAAAATATGTTTTACATAAGACAATAAAATTCATAATTTCAAGTCGTCGTCTATTTTTATTTCTATATTAAATATGGATGGAGGGAACACGAAACTTTGGAAAATTTTAATATTTTCGCCGGGAACAAGCCCAGCGACTAAAATATTTTTTTTACAAAAGGAAATAAAATTCGTAATTTCAGCCGTCGTTCTGTCTATAATATGTACCGGGGAAAAACACGAAATTTTGGAAAATTTTAAAGAAATTGTTAGTAAATCGGTATCGATACTAGCGAGTGTCTGGGGTCCCGGATGTAGTTTCTAACGACTTTTACGAGTCGTGTATTCTGCATACTGGTGTCTATGGAAAAAATCTTTGAGAGACCGGACTAGTAATAGATAAGGTTATGGACAAGACTGCTATTCAGTCAGTTACAGGGTTTGCATAGGACTTGAAAAGCCTTGAAAATGTGCAAGTTGCTGGAAAATCCTTATATTTTAGCAAAATATCTTGAATTCTGTTGAATAATCGTTGAGATGCCAAGACAGTTCCTTAAGCAAATGGCTAAGACTAAAAATTATTGTCTTTTTTAATTTATTGATAAATTTGCGTTAGCTTGAAGTAGTCCACTCAAGCAAACATATTTGGAAAATATTTAATATCGTCGTGGACTGGGTATGACACATTTAGAATGCAGGGCTTCAAGTGCCCCTATATTTCCTATATTTTTTACATTTCCCTATAATTCCCTATAAAGTTTCAAAATACCCTATAATCCCTATATTT
>JAOBYH010318844.1:0-15542 GCA_025403525.1 Umimayanthus kanabou | reverse complement strand
ATGCCCCATCTATGATAATATGTCGTTCTCTGAATGCCCCATCTATGATAATATGTCGTTCTCTGAATGCCCCATCTATGATAATATGTCGTTCTCTGAATGCCCCATCTTTAATTATATGTTGTTTAATAACTTTATTAGTGTGTCATTTTAAAAACATTTAGCATTTCTGCTAATTGGGGACACAATAGTTGTAGTTAACGCAGTACGCGTCTTAGAAGTTTTGGGAGAGTGATTAGTGGAACTGTCAGCAATTCACATGCTACCATTTTGAAGCCAACTAACATATGTTAGTCAAACGGCGCTTTTAAGCCTGGTTTCCATATAGTTGTATCTGTCGTATCTGTCGTTTCCGTCGTGTGAAACTAGCCCCCTGCAGCGCAAACACAACTCGATGCAACTTATACGACAGTTAAGTATCTTGGGTTTCCATATTGTTGTATTTGTCGTATCTGTTGCTTCTGCTGCCGCAACAGCGGCAGAACGAAGTGCATTCTGGGACACATTTTTGTTGTATCTGTCGTATGAGTCGCTTGCGGTGGTTTCCATTAACAAAATGCTGTCGTGTCACGCCCATTTCCTGTTGTATCTGTTGTAGGAGATAGAATCATTTCTATCTCAGACAACACGTTGTATCTGTCGTATTGGGCGGTTGTGTGTGAGGTTTCCATATGGCTGTATCTGTCGTAAGAATTTTTTTGATAAGTCAGAAACGACAGATACGACAGATACAACTATATGGAAACCAGGCTTAATGGCGATAGATGCTCAAAGCAGATCTACGGCCGCTATTTGGACTTTTAATATTGTGCAATCTTACTAGAATTAGAAAGTAAGTTACTGTCAGAAAAAATTATTTTGTAGCCCAACAAATATTATGAATACCTTGAGACGTTGGAAAAAAAGGAATACAATTTGAATTTAGAATCATTTCATATTAAAAAGTTTTCAAATTTTGACAGTAAACCCCAATTTGTGAAAATTTGCGCCTAAATTCTAAGTGCTCGGGTCATCAAATTGTTGTCAAGTAAGCTGCATGTTTTTCATCGAGCTACAGTTGGAAGAAAAGATTTTAGGTCCGAAAAACCGTAGGGATCTAAATAATTCTCCTTCACCTGTTCACAAATGCGGTTTTTCGATAGAAGGGTTTATATAAAGTTCTCCATTTCTTTGTTTTTAATTAAAGAAAAAGAAAAAATTTACCGCGAAAAACATCACTACCGAGCTTTATATATAAATTACTATAATTGTTCTCACTAGGAGTACTTAAGTTACCGGAACAAAAGCCTTAACCCCCTCTTATTGGATTGTGCAAAAAGCCGGGTTAAAATCTAAGAAAAGTCTAATCTGTTCTTAAATCTCTCTCTCGTCAAAACTGATTTTTCGGTTTGACAATAGATTAACCGAATAAAAAGAAAATACATCAGTTACAAAGCGGTGATCCCAAACGTCGAATCTAATTATAATCACGAAAGATTCGAAATCGTTGTGTGCTCGGTTGACTAATTTTATGTTTTAGATACAGCAATTTATTTCTCAACCAGATAATTCTTAATTTACTTTGGCGGTAGAGCAGCTGTGTTTCCAATTTTGCTTACAAAATCTAAGAATAAGTCCGCTTTATCGTTTACGAATTGCGAAGGAAAGAAACAAAATTCGACATCAATCAGAAGAGCAGCGCTCGACTCGCTACACATGCACAGCAGCTTTGGTGAAAGAAATTTAAAAAGCATCAGATAACGATATTTTTTTAAGAACCAAATAATTTTTTCTTAATTTTTTTGTGGAAAATTTGGCCTTAAATTTGTTCTCAAATTCTCGTTATTTCATACTTAATACAGTTGATGTTGTTTAAAAGACCGGTATTTATAATTCTTACCATGAACTTGACCTAAGGTTGTTCTCAATTTGTCCTCAAAGTTCGGGCAAATTTGAACCTCAAATAAAATCTGTTCTTCCATGGAAATACGTGTGTTTAGCATCATTTGACATTTCCCTATGGAACTCTTGTAGAACATCAGAATCTTGATAAATTACCAAGCAAATGCTTTCGGGCTGTTTTAGTGCAAGTTCTTTTTTATTCTGAGAACACGAAATTTTGGTCGAAATACATTCAGTTTTCTTCAATTCTGGGGCAACTATACAGCCTCAAGTTTTCTTCAAAATGATCTTATTTCTGTAACCTATAGTTAAGCTGCAGAAGCTTTAAACCTGATGGTACTTCAACATACTGAGCCATCCCAAAAGCAGTTGATTGTAGCTACCTTTTTGCTATTCCATAAACTCCAGTTTAGCCGGAGGGAAAATTAAGTTAGAGCGCTTCATAGTCATGAGTTTCTATAGTTAATTCGAAAACATACAGGTCAACTCTATGTTTCTAAATCTTTCTTAATTTGTCTTTAATATCTTGGCAATTTGAGCCTCTCGTGTATTATTCTTATGAAGTCGTTCTTGTAAAAGCCTTTTAAAAGAACCATCTTCTTTTGCACAGTTCTTGATTTTACTTTGTCCATTTATTGTTTGTTAAAATAAATATCTGTCATCTGGACGCGGTGTTTCATTGGCTAATGCTTTCCGAAACGTGAGATTGTCAACAAAACAAATGTCACCATGAAAACCCCGTGTACTAATGGGTGTTAATTTCATTCATTTGTGATTTGGGGGTTCAAAGTTTTTGAAACGATTACGTCATGTCTTCCTCAACAAGATTTCATCTATTTAATGAAATGTAGTTCTGCTTTACTGAAACTTGAAAACAAGATTATTTCAAGTCATTTTTTGCTCCTCAGGATTGGAAACGGTGAAGAAATCCCAAGCAGAGCAATCAAGTCCGGCAGTTTCAAGGAGAGGTGAGATATGACTGTAAAATGGCGGGAAAAGACACCTGTTAAGTCACGTGACTTTCTAAACAATACAAGCCAATCAATACTCTGCATATTCAAATCTCTTTGTTCTACTTTTAAGACTGGAATATGTCCTCCATTTGTTATTTACTGATAAAATTAGATTCAGAAAATTTGACTAAATAGCAAGGCAGTTGCATTTTAATTCTCGGTCGTCTCACATGAGAGCTTCTAAAACGAATATTCTCTCGAGCCGAAAAACTACCTGTCCGAATCTTGTTTTGTCTCGCAACAGCTGAATGGCTCGAAATGCAGGCAGTATTTATGAGAAATACATATCATTGCTGAAAGATTGATTTTAATTGTTTGAAAACTGCAATGAGATCAGTTTCAAGAAGACCATAGCGGACGATTCAAGTCTGTGATGAACAGGGGAGAAACGGCGTCAAACTGAGCTGTTTTTGATATCTCTTTTCCACGCGAGATTCGCCGAACACAAACACGAACTTCTTGCGGTTAATAGGAGGGAACAGCAAAATTGGAAAACCCAAAAGGTTATCAGCTATTCTACTGCTAGACAGTCCACACGAATTCCCGCTATGGAACATTCAAAAGACGAGTATGTTCTTCACGCTACGGCAATAGTTGGCAGTGGGATCTCACTGTTTTTCTGCACAACTTCACTGGTTGCGTTTTTCTGCTTAAGGTAAAGGGAATCTGTTATTATCCTCAAGGTTATTTGTGGCAATGAATTTTTATTTGATTGTGCTTGTTCGTTTGTTGTAGTTTAAATAGCAAGCTATCGCATCTGGCTGGAGTTGACACGGAATTTGAGTTCAATCATAGAATATTAGAAACCAACCCAAGGGAATCTATTTATAAGGTGTTTCGATCCAAACAACTATTTTCTAAACACCGTCGTTGTATTGATACTGATTTTTTTAATTTTGCTTTGTGTGTTGTCGCGTTGGTGTTGGCAGCTTGGAAATTTTATTATTTTATGTGAAGAAACCACATCTTGACGTGCTCATTATTTATTCATTCTGCGACGTCTCGGCAAACTTAATAACGCACAAATATCAAAAAATACAGACACTTGAAAAACTGTTAAGGAGAGAGAGAGAATGTCGCGACTTTCGAGTACGAGTGGCAGTGTAAATCATTAAAACCAAGCGAAGTCATTGATAAGAATAGCCGGATCTGGTCTCGTTGTTTTCTTCAATTATCAACAAAAGCGAGTGTTACCAACTTGATTTTCACGGATCAAGAAAAGTATCTTACTATTTCATATAACACTTTTCAGCACTCCGCAATACAGCACGCGGAATTAGAATCGATTGCAAGAAGACAATATGAAACAAATTTAAAGTGATGTGTAGAGATCCTGATCAGATTGGCACACGTTTGTTTATATTCGGTTGCACATCTAAGCGAATACAAATTGCAAATTTGCCCGTGCATCGATACATGTTTCTTATGTTAAAAATAGTATCTAGGGTCATTTGTGTCACATACCGAGCTCATTACAAAATAATTCGATTTTCACCCCAAATGTCGATCTGCTTTCAACGCATGCGCGAACCTTTTGTAAATTACCAGTTGGTGATATTTTTATCACTTTCATTTTGTATAACGTGTACTTGTTAAAATACATTTCTCAGCGATGCGTAATGAACACTGCTCAACTTAATCACTTGATGAAGTGTCACAGTCAACTTTTTGATCAATGAAAAAAGATTAAGACTAAAACTTTTAGTTTTACCAACTGTATAATTTTACATTCATCCATTGAGATTCCTCTGTAGTTTCATCCATTTTGTTTGTACAGCAAAGCACTATAAATATCATTTTATGAGATATTGATTTTTAAACAGAGCAAGCGGCTTTTTCAAAACATAATACTTAATGGTTCTTAAACATAATCAGTCCGAAAAGATTTGCAGACTCAGAGCATATCGTGGTGATGCACACATAATTCTCTGTTATGAGGTTCGACCAGATCAACTACTACTATATCGTCTAGTATCCTGGGGGCTTTTGCCAATAAACGGCGTTGTTTTGCTTTTTGATACAATTATCAGTAAACAGTGTAATAGAAGTTACGAATGGCAGTGAAATGATGAAACACAGTATGACAGCAATATGTTTTTCCAAACTTCAAAGTATAACTATAAAATAGCGTCCAGGCTTTGTACCAGGCAGTAATTCTCGAGCACATTTAGCATTTGTCTTACTTTCTTCTTTTTTGACCATTCCCAAGAAATTTTCAGAGAGTCGTGGGAATGGTCAAAACTGAAGAAGAAATTAAGACAAATGCTTGTGCCGAGAAAATCGCACGGAAACGGAGAAAAAATTATTTTCAAGCCGCGGTTTCCTTGCGCACTCAAGATTGTTAACGCGTTGCCGGTCATCAGATCTGTCCGTCCGCAGTCTAAACCCTCGGGAGACTTGCTTCTGTTTTCATGTTCACAAAGAATCAAAACACTGATTGCTACACTGTTTAAACGACAAACTATACACTTTCTCCTCATCATGCAGAACAAGATAATTTTGGCCGAGGTTCATTCATGAACATTTGTCAAATTATTTCTAGAAATGTTCATATATGTATATATTTCACTATGAAATTGTGCAGCTTGAAAATACCGGGTGTAGCCTGAATCTGAGACTGCCATTGGTAATAGTTTGGTCTTTATTAAATGTGGGCGTATTTAAGCGTGTTCTTTATATAAAGCTTGTAGAGTGTGTTGAGACAGAAACCCGCTCGCTTTCTCTTTCTCTTGTCCAAAGAATCTAAGATGCAGTTGCCATGAATTGGTTGCCACCTGTGATAACAACAAACTAGATGTATTCTCTAACGTTTGACTCTTTTTTTAAAAAATTAATAAAAAAAACCCTTTCTTTATTACTACTTGTCTTCCCGATGATAAACACTGGTGCATTCAGTGATATCAGTACAAATACCGGCCGTATCTAAAACTACATTCATACGACTGCAGTGTGCTCTTAAATGCTGTGTGTAAATTGAATTTCCTGGGAACAGAAATAAAATGAAAATAGCATTGGTTATTTTTATTAGTTTTGGCTGGGACTGAATTCAATACGAAAACGCATCAATGTCTCAGTGGGGTGTTAAAACTGGAGTATTATACTTCAATAAAATCAACTTACAAGTTGAGTTTCTCGAGGTACACTAAAGTCTTAATTTGTATTTCCATTCAGCTGTATAGTGAGTCAAAAGGCCAGATAGAACAAAATTATCCGAGTGTTTTGCTAATACCAGCAAAAAGTCGTTTTTAGTGCCCAGCTGGCCCGGCAACATATATAAGTCTTTGGAAACCGACAGAAAATTATCCGTAGTTTGTTCATGAATCCAGTTCAACTAGATTCGGTTCGGCCTCCTGATTACTATCAACAGAAATGTTAGCTCTCACAATTTTTAATGTGGCGATAATTATTCATCATTGCATAGAAAAAGACATATATTTGGTGATCATTATAAATACTGTTGCTGGGAATATTGCTTCTGTAAGTTTGCACAAATATTATGGATGCACTTGTCGCTTTTCCGCGAAATTGTCTTATCTGCATATTTTTCTTTTGATGTGTTCTCCATTTGGGCAGTGCTTGCTAACATTACTTCCTAAAAGCATTTTCATGTCTTGTAATAAAACGTTTCACAGGTTTTCTCGAAGAAATGGTCACATCGAGCTTTTAAGGAATTAGATTGCTTTCTAAAGAAACCTTCCCCGCGGCATCAACATTTCCCTCCCAAGAAACAATAAGGAAAGCCAGGTCGTCAATATTCTATGAAGACTGTACAACACAAGCAGCTGACAAGAGTATGGAATTGTCTTCAATAACTTACTTTTCTTTGCATCAAAATATCCAGATATTTGAATGAAAATTTCCAACAACTTGTGAAAAACGATTATGAAACAAACAGAACGGATATTGGCATACGAAGGATGCATCTGAGATTACAATGAAAAGATAAAGAAAGAAGCTGGATTCATTAAAAGTCAATCCATTAGTATACTTTCAACAGGCGGCGCAAAGTCACATAGTTTTAAACGTTGTTTTTTAATAGCTTTTAGTCAAAATCAACTTCCCCGTCAATCACTAAGCCTGGCTGCAACTTCGAATTTTTTTAGAAATTGGATTTCACTAGTGAAATAAAAACAAGTACAGGAATTGAACATGCATAAAATATGATACAATACAATACAATACAATACAATACAATACAATAGGATAAGGACAACCATTACAAGACATGAATATGCTTTTAGGAAATAGTGATTAGCAAGCACTGCTCAGATGGAGAATATCAAGAAACGATAAGAGCCCGTACTTGCCTCGTTCGCTTCTTCATCTGTGATAATAGAAACCTTTAGATTTGACAACGAATTCGACTTCTTGGTACGACCAAATTCTTTACAGGAATTCGCAAAATCACTGTCAGCTCAAATCTCGTGGCTGCCCTCCAGTTTACTACGAGATTCGCTGAAGATCTTCTACTTACTTCTAGTCAACATTACGAGTTCAAAAGCTAAAAAGTCGTACTCGTAGTCAAATCTAGAGGTCTCTAACATAGCGAAAATAGATGCAGAAATCAGCAGAAGATGTGAGAATGGACGTATTCATTTTCTTGTGCTGTGTTTCTTTCAAGCTTATGCTTATTCCAAAGCTGTTTTAGTTGTGCTTCTTTTTGTGTTTCTGCTTGATCGTATTTCACCGTCAAAACCGGCCTAAATTTTAATTCTACTTTAGTCATCTGTCGCAATTAATAGCAAACTATTTGTGATAATGGAAGTAGGTTTCATTGTATCGCCGTCCGTGGTAAAAAGTGCGTCAAGATGGAGTAAGTTCCGCAAGCTGTTAAACTTGGAAGGATAGTGCGCGTTGATATGGGGTTAATTAAGTTCCACTTTCACGTACTATTTGCGTTGCCAGTTAGTGTAGAACGTGGTCACAACGCGGGGAAAAGAGAAAATGGAAATTCCATCGCTAGCTTTTTGCTCAAAAAGTTTGTAACTAATTAGATCTACTCTACGTGGAAAACAACCTTTATAGAAAATACGCTTCTCAGTATATACTTTATTTTGTATACAAACCTTTTTTTTAAATGACGGAACGTTGCAAATGGAAGTAAGAAAACTACTTGAGGCCAGAAATGAACTTTATTTCGGTAAACTGGAGAATCGTTACCTGTATCAAAATATCGCGAGAAAGCAGCGCAATTCACATTTGAGTTTTGTAAACAGGCGATTCTAGTACACTAAGCCGATCGTTAATTCCATCCAAGTGCAACCAGCTGAAGCCTTTAGTCAAAGCAATGCGTTTGAGTACAAAAGCACGAAAGTTTAGAAGTTGAGAACAACCTCTGAACACTTGTGCACGATACATAATTAAACAATTCCAAAATTAGATTTTAAGGAGGTTTGAAAGAAGAACTTTTACAGAAAGGACATTTGAGGCAAAGGCCCTGTAAATGACTAAATACCATGCATTTTATCTTGGCCAAAAAATAGGCGTTCTTTTAAAGAAACTGAACAACTTAATGTGATTTCTAGTGTTTATGAAGGTATAATTACAATTCGTAATTGTAAGATCTTGGAAAGCATATAGTCCCCGACAGCTTTCAAAAATTTCGTATGTTTCAAAGTAAAAATTCACACAAATATGACTGCGGGCATTAAATATAAATGAAGGAACATTTCCTGAAGAAATAAACGAATTTCATTGTACTAATTTGCATAGGACTCTTTTACTTCATGTATTCGGCAAATTAAACGAGCTGTCCAAGACAGCTCTAACTATCTGAGGGGAAACTTTTCAAATAATCTTTCGGAAAGAGGATTAAAAATTGTGTTCGACATTGCAATCAAAGCAGGTTAACGACAAATTCAAATGAGTCCAACTGTCAAATTGTCAAGTTTATAAAGCAAGTTACTGACATGTACAACCATTGTCCGAGAAATCCGATAATCTTTCTTTTATATCCACCGTCATAGTTTTAAAAGAGCAGCTGCAGTTTCAATGATCAGTTTTTGTGGTGGCGCAAATTGCAGTTTTTAGAAGCAATCACTTTTCATGATCACTATTTGAATTGAAATTGCAAAGGGTGTTATGCACCTAATAGTAATATATCTGAACTGACATGTATTCATCAGGTTTCGTTTGTTTTGGACTCAGTTGCAAGGAATATGCATGATTGAAAATCCTAAAATTGAATATGTACATGACAACACACCACAGGAAACTTAAGTTGAAAACTTACTGAGACCTACATAAGAATTAAAATCTATAAATTTAAGTGTTGAAATACACTTGAAATACTTATCTATATAATATATTTCTTAAAACTTCTTGCACTATCAAATAAGCCTTTATTCGCAGTAGGTTTATGTTCCCGCAAGGATCTGATAAAGCTACCTCTTCTTTTTGAGTAGCCAGAAAGCTTTCACTTTAGTCAATCTATGAAACATTATCTGCTGTTTGAAATTAGCTAGTGCACCTGCAACGAGTATTCAGTGATATTTATTATACAGCCACGGGTGTTACTGCCTAGAAATAAACAACTCGTAAAATTCATAGGAAAGTACATCCGCGGATTGTAGAGGCAATTCCCTATATCATCAATAGTGAAGATATTTTACGATAACTTTCAAGAGTTGTCAAAAGCTTTCCGAAACCCTTTCCAATAGTTAGCAAAGGTTGCCGAAGATTCCCCCAACGTATCTGATAATTTCTTAGTATTTTACGAAAGCTCGTGCTTAAGATCGAAGAATATAGGCTTTCTCGTAAGATGCTGTAATTAAATTCATATCTTTGCCTCGTCCTGTAGTTTCCTCTAAGGGCCTCCACATGCGAAGAAAATAGTTATCGATAACAAAACATACAAGTCGAAATTTGACAAGTTGAGCTGATTCAACCAAAAATGCATGGGACTGCAGTCTCTGAATTGAATTCTCTCTGAATTGGTTCACATTGTTTCCATGCAGACTCACAGTCTGTCAACACGTCGTGTTTGATTGACGGCAGTCCAGGACCTATTTAAAGGCGGATAGCTGATATCATAACACGTGATATGCCATATATATCTAAAGTCTCCGACCCATTGTTTTTTCAGACCGCGATCACAGACGTTCATCGTTAAACAACAATTGACTCTCGCCATTGGTTTGACTCAGCTGGTGTTACTCCTGGGAATCGCCGCCTACAGATACAAAGTGAGTGGACTGTGGTGTCTAATTAGCGTAAAACAGAAGGATTTAAAAGTCTGATTCTGGTTTTAACCCTCGGACGTCCAAGCTATTTATCATAACAAATGATTTCTCAACTGGTTGCACATAAAAGGTCAAGCTTTGGCATATAAGCAGCTTTTGATTAGCTAAGTTCTAATTAAGAACTGTTGCTATGGCTACAGTCGTTCGATAACTTGGCCGCCGTCATGGCCGCCATCTTGGACTTTTGGGAAAAAAAATTATTTTCAGCAAAACTTCAGCAAATTTTCTTGAAATTAGTAGAAAACAAGTGTTTACAGCCTCAAATAGGAATATAATAAGAATAGAGTGAAAAAGAAGAAATTAGAACAAATTTTGTCAAAAAGTTACAGTTTTCTTATTCAAATTGTAATTTGCATAATTAATTTTGCATAAATTATAAGTAATAAAGTCATACAAACTCTTTGTCAGAATGGGCATCCAATAACGAACTACTGTTCCAGCCGGCAAAATGCGAGAATCTTCGGATTACTCGCAAACGAAATAGCCCACAAAGGTCTTATGTGCTAACGGAGTGACTCTCAAGATTGTCACCACAGCGCGCGATCTCGGTGTACAGGTCTCCCACGACCTCACGTGGGCGAACCACATTACTATCATTGTGGCCAAGGCCAACAGAATGCTCGGGTTTCTCCGTTGACACTGTTCTAGTGGTGTCTCCTACGACACCCAGAAGACGCTCTACGTCTCTCTGGTCAGATCCCATCTCACCTACGCCAGCCAAGTATGGACACCCTGCTTACTCGGTTCAATTCATCTGATGCGAAGTGTAGAGAGAGTTCAAAGGAGAGCTACACGGTTCATCCTCCGTGACCAAGTGCTCGACTACCAAAGTCGGCTCATTCACCTTAACCTTCTACCCCTTTCTTATTTCTTTGAATATCTTGATCTTGTCTTCCTTTTTCGCTGCTTCAAAAGCGAAATACTTCTGGACACATCAGATTTCGTACAGTTCAACCATTCCAGGACACGACATGGATCCTCTGGCCTTGACCTGTCCCTTAACCCTGCCCGGACATCTACATTTCGTGAATCGTTTTTTGTCCGTATCTGTCCACTATGGAACGCGCTCCCTCTTGCTATTCGCATCTCTGCTTGTACATCTGCCTTCAAGTCCCGCCTCAAATATCTCCTTTTCGATCATCTCCGCAATATATACGACTCAGACAACATCCGCACATGGCGCATAATATGTCCTATTTGCAGGCGTGCCAATGTAACGTCTGCGTGCAGTTGCTAGTTTACAGGAAGTTAGCCGCGCACTTTTTCCATCTCGATTTAAATAGTTATACTGTCCCAGGAAATGTTAGTCTTATTTATCACCGTAACTCTCATAAATTCATTAGTGTCCTGTACGATTTAGCCTGTAGACGAACTTTTCCTTGTAACTCCTTGTAAATTTGATAGTCGTACTGTGCCTGGTTGTGACCGCCGCTGTAACTAGCCATTTGGAGACAAGCCTTGTAAGGGACCCAGAGTCCTATTGCTATGCCTCCAGTCGGCAAACACCGCCGCAAATGTCATAAATAAATAAAATAATACATAAACAATTAACGTCAAAAGATGCAGTCATTATTGGACTACAGGTACTGAAAGTTTCATTTTTAATTCTTCAAAGATTCAATTTTTAGGTTGAAAAAACCTTGGGGGGGGGGGGGGGGTCCATTTGAACCTCCCCTGGACGTTCGAGGGTTAAGAAGCACATGTTTTACTTTGTAGCTATGAGTCAATAGCCAACAGCTATTAAACCAATCAAATAAACTAGATTTTCAATAACCAGAGGTTAATTTGTATTTGATGATCTACATTAAACGCAACTCAATTTATTTGCAAATTCCATTGAAGTTTTGATTTTGTATTGGTAATGAAATGCAGTTATTTTGAGAGTCAAACAAAATTGATCCCATGGTGTCATAAAAGGCCATTGATATTTATTTTTCATTTAATATTAAGTTTTTGAGATTACCGTTTGATTTCTTCAACGTGGTTGCGGTGCTAGTCCGAGGTTAGCCGCGCAGTTGGTAAGATCTCTGACTGCCAACCAGGAGGTCCCGGGTTCAATCCCCGGCCTGGTCGAGGGTTGAACTTTGGGCGACCTTCTTTTCCCACACCGTCCGTGGACAGAGACGTTAAGCCGTTGGTCTAGTCTCCTGAAATTACATCTTGAGGACTCCAAAGAAGCCAGACACTGCTCCAAAAGAGTAGGGTAGTGATCCCGGTGTTTGGAACTGTGGTCCGAGGTCATGTATGGACTGTATAGCGACAGCCAGAGGCGCCGCCAGATGCATTCAGTTCGATCGCGTGACCTGCGCTGCTTCTACTTCGAAGCGGTAACTAGTTAGACGGCTTTGGCTTTTAGTCCGTGTATAACCTGCGAACAGGCTCATTTGCGCAAGAATGAAGGAAAAATATAAAGGGACAAAAAGGAAGGGGAGGACAAATTCTCTCCCCCCTCCTTTCCTCTCTCTCCACTCCGGCCCAATTCTCACGCAAATAAGCCTGTTTGCAGGCTAGCTCTCGTAATTCTACACGGTCTCATGTCAACTCTATTTCCATCTCAGGAAGGCTGCAAAGCTCTGTCAGTGCTACTCCATTTTGCTGCGTCCTCCTGTTTCTCTTGGTCTGCAGTAGACTCTCTCCACCTCTACTTTGTACATGTCAATCGCCACCACCCAATGAAGAAAGTAAGCTACTATATGGCTATAGGATGGGGTGAGTAAAGCCTGTTTCACACTTGTGAGATACCCATAAGTAAGAGGACAAACACAAACATAAGCATGAGTATTAGTATTAGCATTAACGTAAGCATAAGGATGAGCATTAGCATAAGCTTAAGAATAAACAAAAGCATAATCTGGGAATTAGTAATAGCATTAGCATAAGCACAAGTACAAACACAAGCGTAAATATAATCATAAGCAAAAGCGGAAACATTATTAGCACAAGCGTAAACATAATCACAAGCACAAGCGTAAACTTAAACTTAAATATAAGCACAAGCGTAAACATTAACATAAGCATAAGCATTAGTACTAATGTTAGCATAAGCATAAATATGGATAATTCACAAAACAAAGAAACGAAAACTGCTCATTCACCGTAATGGAACAGTGCATACAAGTATTCTGTTGCTTTCTTTACCATAGTTGTTTATATTTGCGATGATCATTATGCTTATGTCATGCTTATGTTATGCATAGGTTTATGCCTATACATACAATTACATTCACGTTTATCGCACACGTGCGCCAGAACTAAATCTTAGTACTCCGATATGTCCAGAACTTAAATGGGTTATATAAGGCAATGTAAAGTTAGGACATACCAACTCAGTGAATGGCTTTTTCGCGCACTCTGATAGAGTAGCCTGTTCCACAGTCCTGGTGTTGTAGCATGAAAGACCGGTTGCTTTAGTTTCAATTCTCGGGCGCTCTAGTACTTATTGCTTGACCTGAAGTTGTAGATAGTGTGGCGCAAGGCCAGGTATTGCCTTATTTGTTTTAAAATAATAACACCTTAAAGGTGATTATCCAAACTTAACAGGTATAGCCAGTTAATCTATTATAATATGGTATAGGAGTGATGTGATTATGCAATATACTTGACTTAAGTGAGATCTTTGTGCGATAATACGCGTCCTCTTGAAGGTGTTCCAGTGATAGTACTAGCGACATCTGTGGTCGTGGGACACACAGGGAGACCAAACAATCCAGTGTAAGTAAGTGTCTTGTTGTTGGACAGAAGTCATTACAACTGATATGTGCAAGGAAACTGTCCATTGGTTATGGTTTACCACCTCAAACTCTGTCCCACGCGTTGATTTCAGCAGTGTATCACTACTACTTAGCCTGTGTGACAGACCGATTAGCGTATAGGACTGGCCACTGTTTTCTTAAAATTGTCATGTTATGTCGACAAAATTTATGCTTCCGCATGCTGTATAGATGAAGTTTTAGGAACCTTTGATTTCAGTTTTTTGTTATTTCTCTGTTTTATAAAAATGTTTGATAACGGTCTTGAAAAACGAGATCTAGCACAAACCTGAACCTTCCCTTATGCAGGCTAACCAACGGCCAAAGATCCTTACTTTTCGGGGTTTTGCTAAAAGGCGGCCCACGGCTCGGGCCACGGCCCGAGTTTTAAAAAGATAAATTTTAAGAAAGTAAATTAAAAAATATAAGAAAGGAGGGTAAATTTAAGCGCCGTACCAAAGTCATGCACTGAGTATTCAACAATGGAAAACAAATTTTATCAAAAAACGCAACTTACAGCCATAACAAGAACAAGAAATCAAGAAGGACTGGGTACAAAACTACTTTGGATGCTTTGGGCGCGGGAAGATGGAAGAAGGAGGTGTGTGAGGATGCGAGATTATTCACGACGCAAACGAGGAGAATCCAAACCTTTTCCTTTCTCTTTCCTCAAAACAACCCTCACTACCCTGCGCTTGCTACGCGGTTACTACAGAAAGGCAGTTCCCAAAAATCGATAAAATTTGGAAAGAACGTTTATATGTTGGTCACTCATTCATTTTCAACTCGAGCCGCGGGCTTATTCTTAATTTGAACTCATATAGTTTTGATGGCTCGTACCCAGTCCTTCTCGATTTCTTGTTCTGATTCCCAATCCATAACTGTTATGGATATGTTATGGCTGTAAGTTGCGGGTTTTTTTGATAAAATCTGTTTTCCATTGTTGAATACTCGGTGCATGACTTTGGTACGGCGCTTAAATTTACCCTCCTTTTTTATATTTTTTAACTTACTTTCTTAAAATTTATCTTTTTAAAAATCGGGCCGTGGGCCAGGCCGTGGACAGTTTTATGAACTTGCATGGAATTACATGGACTTGAATGGATTTGCGTAGACTTGCAAGGGACTTGCGCAGACAGTTATTAACTACTTGCATGCACTTGCATCAGCTTGCATCGACTTGCTTACTAAACGAAGTAAAAAATGTGGACGCAATTCGATTCAAGTTTACCCGATTTGCATTGACTTGCAAACAATCTAGCGAGTCCGTTTAATTAAGTTTTAAAGTTTAACTTGCATAACTGATCATTATTACACTAAATTCTTTTCAGTTCCAATAATTCAGATGTGAGTCGACTGCGGCTGGCATTGTACAAATGTTGGGGTACGGATCACGTGGTCTGGACGTTCATCGTCCCAGCAATTGCCATAGCAACGGTACGATTATTCACTTATTTTAATTTGAGAAGGAAGGAGAGGAGAGGAGAAGAGAGAGAACAATTTATTTCAGGTATCATTCAAATAGGAGAACGTTTAGAGTAAAAACCTGTCTTTTTGGAACCGTATAAATGATTCAGTAAATTTCTGATTCGAATTCAAAATTTGAAATAACTAATTAGACTAACTGGCGCTACAGCAACAAAACAGAAATAATTATA
>JAOBYH010316622.1:0-16218 GCA_025403525.1 Umimayanthus kanabou | reverse complement strand
CACCCCCCTCCCCCCAATTTTTTTTACTTTTTAGCTTTTAATCATTTTTATACCAAAAATCGAAAGTTTGACAGCAAATTCTATTTTTCCTCAATTAGTATGATGACGTCATCAATGCTGACGTCACTTAATTAGTGTCGAGGAACAGTTGTGCAAAAGCGTTTGGCAACTTGGTCAAGACTGTCAAGGGGTAAAAATTTTCGACCAAAAAAGCCGAGGGGGTTTAAGGGTTAATTACAGAGTACAATGACGTCACGTGGGAATTTATAATGCAACCACCTGGCCACCATTCCGTCGTCTTCTTTAGGAAACAGAACGTGGAAAGCTCCATTTTGTGCTTTTTCAGTGAACGTGAACCGAACAAAGCATGGATCTTTCCAATCTTCGTGCGGCCTCAAAATTAAAGTTTTGAATTTTTCTTGTTCATACACGTTCACACGAAATTAAAAACAAACGAATGAGTTACACAAGCAAGAAAAGGGAAAACGTGAAGTTAAAAATCCAGCAGCCGTCTTCGTTGACGCTCGCGTTCTAGTTGTTTAAATTCCCTAAAATCAACACTCAGCTGGCCCGGCCTACAAGTATTTGGTGAATGTGAAAATGTGAAGTTGTTAAGCTCTCTCGATAAGGATATAATGTTAAAATAATAATTATAGTCATTTTGTTTTTAAACACGTAAATCATAAATACAAACATTCCTTTCTTAGCACATAAGGTATGTTCTTTAAATCGCGTTCTTTAAAAAGTTAAAGTTTAAAACTGAACTGTCTAATTCTCGTTGTTTTTGCAGCCTCGATGAATTGAATAAGAAATGACTATAACATACACTTGTCACGAGGCAAAATTTCGGTCCTACAACCCGCGTAGTATTTTAGGTTTCTATAGTCAGTTAACTTTTATTGTCTAACTGTTTCATTGTTTACTTTTGTCTTTTGTTCCAAACATGTGAGGCTTTTGTTTGCAATAGATAAGGCAAAGCGTATCTTGTAATTCAACCTATTTGGTGATAGCTCTCGAGCTAGTAACTGGAGTTTCGCTCTGGTCGAAGCTGCAGTGGACGTCTGGAACTGTAGTTTGGATTTCCAACTATTTTACCAGCAGAAACTGCAGTTGATATTAAAGTGGAACTGACCTGAAAGCTAATTCCCAATGAAGTGTCGGCCACACACTCTATTTTTTTTGTTACAACGCCTGTTTTTGGTCTGAGGCTGAACTTTTTTCAGCATTTTAGCCTAAAAGGTTCTTGAATGATATGATGTATACAGGTGCTCCCCGTAGGGCTTTTCAGCTACCTATTGCTCACGAGGTCGAACCGAAAGCATGTATAAGGCGCCTCTGGCTGCCGCTATACGGCCCATGCGTGATCTCGGAGCACTGATGTAGAGATGAGATTACTGGCCACAACACCGGCATTAGCCTACTCTTATCGATGAGTGCGTGGGTTGTTTTAAGTCCCCCGATAGAACGTCGAGAGACTAGACAAACGGCTTAACGTCCCTGTCCACGGACGGTGTGACGAAAGAAGGTTGCCCAAAGTTCAACCCTCGACCAGGCCAGGGATTGAACCCGGGACCTTCTGGTTGTCAGTCAGAGATCTTACCAACTGTGCTAACCTTGAACGTTTCTTGATATTTTTTGGAATTGCGTAGTATGAACAAAAATTCAATGGCTGTACCCAATATCTAACTCAGATCACATTTGTACCAAACGCATTGTTATCTGTTGCTATCGCCTGTTTTATACTTCAAATCAGATGTGAAATTGCACTGCTTTCTCACGATAATTAGTAACCGCTCTCCGTTGCACTTTTAAACTTTATAGAAATAGACATTGCTCTCTTAATTTCAGCCTGAGGTATGTTCTCAAGCTTAAGTTTTAACAAAAAAGGTTCTTATAGAAAAAAGCAGTTACGTAGGGGACTAAATTGGAATTAGATTATATCCACTGTTACAACAAGAAAATAATACAACCATTGTAAAACTTTACTGAAGAAACATAACGATATTGTATAACTATTTACACGTAGCAAGCTCATTACGTACCTGAGTGAAATGACCAATCTGAATTGGACTGAGATCGAAGATGGAGTTAGGCGGGTTGTTAAACGGATAATCTGCTACCTCCGCATACCTGCAGGGGAAAAAGCAACAGTTCTTCATTAGAACTTAATGGCTGTTATGGAAAGCTAGCCAATAGACAGCTATCCAAAAATTTGCTTACATGCCAAAGCTCGGTCTTTTATGTGTAGCCATTTAAAAGATAGGGTTGGGGGATTGCTCCCCTCTCTTTTAAACCCGTTGAAAAGTCTAAAAAAGTTATCCGAAATCTGCAAAAAGGATTCATAAATATTTGGCAACGTTTTGAAACTCTGACTAGTTACTCTACCACCACACAACTACGTGTTTTTGTATGAGAAATACCACCGTTCCAGAAGAATTAATGAAAAGTACCACGAGTAATTGATAGAAGTGGCATACCACCACGAGTGCGAAGCTTTCGTCAAACACAAGTAATACTTCCGGACTTAAGTAGTGTTTCCTGTTATTACCACAACTACAAAAAACATACCAACATTTTTCGATATTCATGATCATTTCCAAAGATTTTAATGTTTCCAAAGATGTTTCAAAACTTAAAAAACATCTCCAATAATTAATTGTACGGTATTAAGAAAAAAAATCACGGCCAAGCAACCAATGATAAGGTAGCATTTTTTATAGGTGTGGTATTAGGTAACTATATAATTAAACGTACCACGACTCAACAGCATCCCTACATGTCTTCACCGTGTCAGTGGTGATGGCAAAGAAATACAAGTTTTCGCCTTGGCCTAACGCCTGCAATTGGTTGTTGTGCTGAAGGGTTCCAAGTTCAGCCAAATGGTCTGCCCAGGCCTGCGCGTCTTGAGCCAGCGTAGCGTCGTACGTCAGGGGACTGGTGTTTACGTGTAGGGCGCGCTTTTCATTGTGGGCAGCCAAACAGTCGTTTGCATTCACTGTGGATTAAAGGTAAACGCTTAAGTCTTAACCGTTTTGCTAAGTTCGTTTTGAAACCTTTAACAAAATAATCTTGCGAAGAATGTGTAAACTAATAAATGAACACGCGAGCAAGCAAGCGAACGAATGGACGAAACAATGAATGAGAGAATGCATGAAAGACCGAAAGAACAAAGAAACGAAATAATGAAAAAGCAGAAGAACGAAAGAACGAAAGAAAATTAGTCGAAAGGGAGTATTAACACTCTACTGTGTCGTCACGAACTACCTCATTTGGTGCAGTTACAAGAAAGTAAACTGTAGATATCTGACCTGTCACGGGTTGTGGAACCGGCGGAAGAGTTATAGGGGAAGGTTTAGTAACACTCTCCTGTGTTGTCACGTATAACTTTATTTGGTGCAGGGAGTAGTAACACTCTCCTGTTTCGTCACGTACTACCTTATTTGGTGCAGAGAGTAGTAACACTCTCCTGTGTCGTCACGTACTACCTTATTTGGTGCAGTGAGTAGTAACACTCTCCTGTGTCGTCACGCACTACCTTATTTGGTGCAGGGAGTAGTAACACTCTTTTGTGTCATCACGTACTACCTTATTTGGTACAGCTACAAGAGAGTAGACCTGTAGATATCTTACCTGTCACGGCTTGTGGAACCGGCGGAAGAGTTGTGGGGGGAGGATTAGTCGGTGGAGCTGTTTAAGAAATACAATAAAAAAATCTGCTTTTACCGTGGTCTTCAAAAATGTTTTTTCTTCAGTCTTAAACGTACGTTGGGGATGGTGGAGGGGCCGGCCATCCTTCCTTAACTATCTTTATTACAAAAACTACAAACGTAAATAAGTGCTGTCCATATTATTAGCGCATAAATGAATTAGTTCAATTATGCTCAAGTTTTCAATTAATTTCAAGTTTATTATCATTACAATCAGTGGTTCGCCAGTGGTATAAGAATTTTTTGGGTTACTCTGCACTTAAAAATGCGTGGAGGTAGTCTGATGGCAAGACAGTTTAAAAAGAAACCATGAGGCTTATTATTTTTAAACTGCCATTGTTGTTGTGGTAAACGTATAATAAAGTTGTTCACTAGAAAGGAGAATGAGTGCGGAACGTTATTAAGATGCAAGTAGCTAAGAAGTATGAACTGTCCAAGAAATATCAACTATAAGTTTGGTGCAAAAGGGAGTAATAATTCTATAAATGCTTCTTAAGATGATTTTAAAGTTTTCAAAGAAAAAATTATCTTTGATTTTGGTGGAAGTGAGTTCCAAAATTTTGTGCCTTGATCAGTAGGCAATGGTGAATTTTCTTATATTGGTTTGAAACAGGGAATTCTATAATAGTTTGCTTGCTTGGTTTGACAAAAATGCACTTGTGAATTTTTCTGGAACATACTGATTTGAAACTATTCGGAAAGCAATTTGTTATGGACTGAAAACACAAATAATTCAGCTTGAAGATTATGTATATGTTTTAGATTCAGGAGTTTGAAGTTATAAGAGATAGGTGATGTATGAGTATCATATTGTGATTTTGCAATAATTCGTATTACTCGTTTCTGCAGAATAACTAACCTAGCTAGGTTTGCTTGATAGGTACATCCCCACGGGATATACAAGTTAAAGAAAAATCAAATTTGAAAAGAGTGTTCCGAGAGAGGTAAAATCGTGATTTTGATATAATTCCAAACGATCTTGAGACTTGGCAATTAGTTTTTAAAATTAGTTATACGTAATAGGACGACTCCGCCATCATGTTTTTAAAATGTAAAAATATCGTAAATGGTCTTAGTTCAATCAGCTAGATATATGGTTCTATAAAAAGCCGTAAAAATTGACGTCTTTAGAAAAAAGTTAGCTCTTTGATAAAAGTTCCAATTAGAAATGCAGTTAGCGTGGTAGTGAGGAGAGTCACGTAACCACTATAATTTGATTTGAAATTATCCGCAGATAGATCAGAAGCCGTCTCTAAAAGTTAGCTCGTACACTATTGTTTCAGAGTAGCATTAGAATATATCTTGGGCCGGGGGAGGGACAGGGGAGATTCGTCCAATGTATTTCAGACCTAAAAATTGAAGCTTTGAAGAAAATCAAATTGAAACTAATAAATTTATACACACAAGACAACCACATGAATCCATAATGGTGAAGCTCCGTTGTACTCACCCAGTACTAATCATTAGAAATAGTAAAAGTGATTATATGTAATACGTACATGCATTGACCCATACACACGTGCATACCTACATACATACATACATACATACATACATACATACATACATACATACATACATACATACATACAAACACACATACCTACACACATACATAGATCTTCTTCTTACTATTGATACTATTACTACTATTGTTTCTATTACGCAACCATACCTTGACATACGCCACATGACTCTTCGCAGTACGTTATCATAAACTGGTGATAAATGCTCGTTTCATTACAATACCCCCGGCTCTCCCACCAAGAGCAGCTGCTATACTGGTCTCCGCCGTTTTCTTGACAAACTGTCAAAAAATACGTTCTTGGTGAAAAATAATAAATCTTTAAAAATCAAATCATTTGCCTATTGTCGTCATAACCTAACATAACATAACAAAGAATACATATAACTGTATTTAGTATAAACTCAACAAGTGAATATCACTTTTCGCGCGCTCTGAATGGTCAAAAAAAGTAACTATTCAGCCATATTAATATGAGATTAACAAATTACCAAATAATTGGTGGCTAATTTCTTTTACACATATTGAGATTGGATTTCCTTTCCACTTCATGTAAGATGGTCATATTTCCTTTTCAAATAATGACCAATTGCACAAACTGCATGTAGTGAACAATTGAGATGGACGTACACGCCGTCTTTATACCTATAAATAATTACCAAGCATAGGCAAGACACGAGTTAGGCTTAAACCCCATTTACATTACAGAAAAAACGGTTAGGCAAGGATGAATATTGGCAAGGGTAGATTGAACTGCCTTGCCTTGACAATTTTATTGAAAAAGGACAACGTCCGGACGTTGTCCTAAAACCCGAAAGGCATCGGCAAGGTAAGCGCAGTTTACACAGCCGAATTCATCCTTGCCTTGATGGAATAAAATTTTACCCTTGCCAAAATTTACCCTTGCCTTGCCGGTTTTTTTCTGTCGTGTAAATGGGGTTAGTGTAAGTTTTTTTTAAATCATTGTACACATGGTACGAAATCGTAACAGCAGCTTGATATATATTACTCGCTGGAATGTTTGCGAAACACCCCTGTAAACTATGCTATTACATGTACAGAATATAAGAGTATCAGTAGAAACTAGAGCATTTCTACGACACAGAAATATGTCTTATGTCTTTTAACTGATTAAGCATGTAGTTAACTTTGGGGATATTTTAGAGCAAAGCATGTTGCAGCAAAGAATGGCTTTGGTCGAGCAAATTGTTCGAAACGATTGACCTTTTCAAACATTGCTCTGGTTTAGAGCCGCGAGAAACTAAAATCCGAAGGAAGACAATAAATTGTTGCTGTGTTCCATTCGCAATAAGCTGGCAGCAAAAATATGTTTGTTGATTAGGAATTCGTTTACAGTTATGATTTATTAATAATAATATTATTTAAAATTTTGGGATCACTAAAAAAATGCCAGCTTCTTATAAATTAGTCATCGAGCTGAGGTCAATCCTTATTTGGCAAAAGTGTTTAAAAAAAAAAGGGATTCAATGATCACTGATGCTATTTCAACACTAAGATAAACTTTTCGAGACGTGAACACTTAGTGCTTGTACTTCAACATCTTAACATTACTGAGGTGTAAAATTGGGAATTGAAAAAACAATTAAAATAAAATAATTTTTTTAAAAATTGTTAGTATTGTTGTCACAAAGCTAGAAGAGAAGGGTTTTAGAAACTGAACTTACGTGCGCGTTTTGCAAGTCTTCTTGCTCCATAATCACTTCGAGGTATCTCCGGATTTATCGGAACAGCTATGGCGGCATGCACAGCAACATGCAGTAACAGAGTTGTACAAATAATATTAAACATGGTGATCTCAAACCTGTTTCAAGATGAAGAAAAACGTGTATACAATAGTTTAAAACTCATAAAATTATAGCAAAAATCGGGTTTGTAAAACAGTAGAACTGTTCATTAGTCTAAAATATAATGACATGATCAACTGAACTATATAATCTGAGAACACAATTTTTCAGTTTTGCAAGAATAAAACGTACGAACAAAATCATCTAGAAAGATCATATTTTTAACTACCTCACCTCAATCTAAGCTCTTGCTGAAGTGAAGTGAAGTCGAGAGATTTCGGCTTTGCGTCCAATGTGTGCGTGTAGATATGTGCTGTTTGTTTATATAGTTACCAACATTCAGCAATCCTTTTTTGGAAATAGATTGATAACATTTATATTGTGAAATGTGAAAGCATGATTAGTATTAATAATGTTGAGTACGTTTTCCCTCCTTTAAAGTATAACTAGGCGAGGACAAGGGTTTTGTTGGGTTTATTGATGTGAGCTGTCAGTGATGAACAGTAGCGGATATAAATCGAGAATAGTTTCAATTCAGTACTGAAAACAAGACAAGAAACCAACGAAGGAAATTCTATCTATATAGGAATTGTTATACTTATTTTAGCCATCGGATACTTGAAAAAGCGACAAGCAGCCATAATATCGATAATTAGGCGGTATTTCATAGGCAGCTTTTGACGTTTTTTAAACAAAAATGCTTTGAATATGAATTGCTGAGTAAGATTAAGTGAGCGGCCGGTTGCTGCCGGCACATGAGCAATATCTGTTTTCTTTTGCTTCAGTGATTTTCGTTGTGGGTGCATTTGTTGTTCCGATATATTCTTAACAAACTAAGTGACATCAAACGACAGAGAGCCAACTGATCCGACAGAAATGTTAACTTCCACGCTTATTTACTATTAAACAAACCTTTCAGGGAGTAAGGAACCAATGAGTCAAAAACCCATAGCGGACTATCAAAGAGAGCGAAAGTTTTCCGGTAATACTGGGCACACCACGATTGTATTTGAATTGTTCTATAAAGACCGATTTGTTAGTTGAAAGACCTCTTAGGAAATATATGTCTTGAGCTATTCTGTATCTCCACAGCCTGGATTACACTCCTTTTTTATAAGAACCCTTTTTAAAAGAACGTGAAGCTGAAAAATGCCAAAAACTGAAAACATGCTAAAGAGCATACCCGAGGCTGAGGAAAGGCGAAGAATTTTTATTTTGGATACTGCACAGACTTATGGAAATAATTTGTTTCTCGACTAATGTTCATCCGTGCAACATCGCCGATAGTGTTGTGTTCGTACAACTTTGTTTTTAAAATCTTTCTTATTTATCACTGTGTTGCTTTCTTGCCGCACATGGCAGCGGCTAGTTGATAAAGCGTATTCACACTTCCGGTTGTTTTTTACACCCAATACTGACAATTATGTTTAAGAACGTTTCAAAGACATTTGAAGCTGAAATCCTCAAACTATTTAAGAATATTCGGCCTCATCCTAAAAATTAGACGTTCTTATATACAAAAGAAAGAGTGTAGTTGATATGGCCACTGTAGTTGGTATTTGCCAATATTTTAAGATGCGGCATCCCACTGTTATAATAATTATAGGTGCCTCACATTTCTACTTGTCATATGTCGCCATTTTAATTATTAAATTTTCCAAGTTTAAAAAGTTCTAGAAAGTCCATCTTTGGATATATGCACCATCAGAACGCTGGCCGTTATTTCTGTTCAGACAGTGGACATACGTCAGTTGCTAGAACTAAGTTTGAATCTTTTTAAATTAACAACTCTGTGGTGGAAATTTAGTGCCTTTTAAAACATTTTAACGTGGGCTGATATTTGGTCGCTTATCTGAGAAACAAAAAAAACCCTACGCTGCTCACGTAAGAAAGATTCTCGATCAACCATTTATTTTGGTTTATGACTTTTATTGATATTTGCTTTCGAGTGAGGTTCAACAAATGAATCAATCCTGATGTCTGTTTATTTATCTATAAAAATTTGTTTGTAGTTGCTAACTGCCGTTAAATCTTAATGACTTGATCACTTGAAAATTCCCTAAACAGCATGGCCATATTTGCCATCAACTGTGGCGTCATGCAATCAAAATTTCTGTGTGCATTATGTAACCTTGGAGAGCTCTTGGCTGAAGTAGTTAAGCCGAAATAAAACCGCCCCCAACAATAAATTGGCCAACACAAGAGAACATTGACAGCATATTGGCGCAATTAACTCTAAACCGCGGCTTGTTCACAAAAAGTTATTGTCGTCATATTGAGTCATATCGGTAGATTGCAAGCGCCGCTTGATACACTCCTTGTCTATAAAGTCTTGAGTTGAGGTTGAACTAGAAATGCACATATATACTATTATACAAATAGGAGTCCATGTAGTTGTATCAACTAATTTCAAACTGCTCTGACGAAGGGATAACGCTCGAAATGTCAGCTATACACCAAACCGCACGGGCGACTGAAAAACATACCATATCAACCCTTGTTGTTCCAGCAGAAAAACAGTTTTTTCAAAACTAGTCTTCCAGTAATTTCAAACTAGTATTACAACATATTGTAATATACAGCTCCTTTTTTGTAATTTTTCAAATTTTGACGATATCTCTTTGTATTTTTCCTGACAAAAATCTCGGAATGTATTAACAGCTATTTTATTGTTATCTGGGGATTACGAGAATCCTTGTTTTTGAGTAGTTGGGCAATTTCGTTTTCAAGGGGGTTTGTAATTATATTTTCCTTCTTCTCTGAAGCGTGTAAAGCTTTAGTGCGACGTGGGCCGGTCCTCCTTTGAATTCTGCAAAAATCTGTTGCTGCAGGTCAGTACGAATTCTAAAAACATCAAAAACACAAAATAAGCGATACTAGCGATTAGGCTAAAGATATGATGCAGCAGCTCTAGGCAAATTAAGCATAACTTAACCCTTGTATAATGCCTACAAAAAACTTCACCTCATTAAATTCTGTTCTCATAATACAAATATTTATGTGGAAGATCTATGGATAGGCTTTGGATTTGCTTCCTTTGGAGTTTAGAAGAAAAGTCGAGTGATCCTGTTCTCTTGAAATTTTGTTCTTTTTGAAATAAAGGTTTATCTATCTATCTATCTATCTATCTATCTATCTATCTATCTATCTATCTATCTATCTATCTATCTATCTATCTATCTTATTATTCACTTAACACAAATCTGGCACCGTGAGTGCTAACTTTAATAAGTATTTTGTACCAGTCAGCTCCAGCTGACAGATACACAAAATTTTGACCCAAAGAATTATTGTGCAATATCTTCTTATAAACAGAACTATTTCAGCCAGTCATACTTCCCCAAACCATCAACCTCTGGCACAATCTGCCTTGGAACCTCTAAACTGCTTCCAATACTCATCAGTTCAGACACTCTGTCAATATTTACCTGGTGTACAATGGCGGCTGATAAACTCCTCGTTTATCAGCCGCCATTGTACTAATAGTTTTGTTTCATTTTAAATTGACCTATCTTTTTATATGTAAAGGGAGAATATCAACTGGGACGTATGTCCTGTTTTTTTCTCTTGTCACATCTACTGAACTTTTTCCTGCTTTCTAGTCTTGTGTATTTCATATTATTTTTAAAACCTTATGTTGTGACGAAGTAAACAAACTAAACTAGACCAGACTAGTAAGGTCATGCAGACCATCAACCGGCTTACAGGCGTTGCAGATTTGTATGTGTTAGACTGAGAGTGGTTTTATTTTGCGGGTTTCATTGCAAAACAAAACGTCACCCTATTTACGAATTCATTTTTCTGTAAACTTCCGATGCGAAGATATTGCATGTGTAAAAAAAAAAACGTTTTTGAAAGTTTGAGTCAAGCTGGAACTTTGTAAGTTTGAGTCAAGCTGGAACTTTGTTCGAATGGGCCTTTCCGATCTTATTAGAGTATTCCCATTATTGCCCTTTGCTTTAAATTATATAGGCAAGTCTGCTGATTAATATATCTGACTAGCCGTAAACTCCTTATTCTTTCATCCAGATAATGAGTTTAAACACCCGTTTAACCACCAGAAATATCGATGACAAGCATCCAAGTATTTCTCTGGCCGAGTTTAAAGAGAACACAAAAATGTTCTTTAAGGGCAAACACCCACTGGCGAGCATATATATTCTAGAGAAGCAAATAATAAAACAAAACGTACACCAAATAATTACAGGCATTTCAAAAACTGATATAAGTTATACATTACTTGAGTTATGATTTTCATGGTAACATTACAAAAGCAAGGTTTTATGTGCATCTGTTTTTCGACATCCAAACACATTTTATGCAAGCACGAGTCAACATTATAAAAAACTATTTCGGAAATTTACATTAACATATACCAACAAAGTTGGTGTCTTCTAAAATTTTCAAATGATTTGACAATGCCAAACAGTGCTTTTTTCTTAAAGTTGGTAGTTTCTTTACGTTCAAAACAATTATTGAAACATTACTTCTTTTTAAAGTTTTTGTAACATTACGCCTCTAAAGTTATGTATATATATTTAACTAATAACTCTTGTTTCGTTTTCATCTATTTTTTTTTTGTTTTCTTATCTTGAAATCAACTGCGACATCTTAGTTTCCGTCAAAAAATCTGCCGAAAGCATTTTGTCGGCATTCACGAACCTCATTGAGTTAATATCGAACATTACTGATATTTCCAATTTCCTAGTTTGCCTTTTTCAATTCGAAGACGAAAGACTTGCCCGAAGCTAAACATTTGAAGCACTGTAATATATGGTGTAATTGCTCTCTAAACTATCGTCAATGGTATTGTGCTTTTGTTAACAAAAAATTGCTGTGTATTTAAGATCTGTTCTTTATAATATTTTTGAAGCGAACCTCTTTATAAAAGGTTCAGAGTTGCGTCCTTGACTTAAAGATCTTGAAGTCGCCATGCAGGTAAACTTTAATTTCTTTTGCAAGTTGAACTTGAAACCACAAATGTCAAGTTTACATTCTGCTCGAAGAAGAATCGAATAAGTTGATAGATATACATATAGTGGTTTAAATGTGGTAAGTTGAAGTGCTCTAATAAATATCCCAAATAATACCTTCTGAGCAATAGCCCTAGAAAGGAAATGGGCCCACACGGAGAAAGAGAAAAAAATCTCTGACTCCGGTGGGGTTCGAACCCACGACCTCCGGAACAGATCACCGTTGCTCTACCAACTGAGCTACAAGGCCACATGATAGTTGATAGATGTTGGTTACTCTATCTTTCAAATTATAAACACAAACAAAATACAGACGAGTTAAGGTTCCGTACTTTTTTTAAAAGCGTTGCTTTCAGTTATCCACCTATAACGTCTTCATCAAAGATCGGAAACAGTACCTACAAACTTTTTTTTATCAATGGAAAGCTTATGTAATTGCCTAAATAATGACGTTAAGCATTCTTAAAAGTTATATACTATATATATTCAAATCCCATGCATACACTCGTGAGAAGACTCTCCCGCCGGCCGGGTATTCAACGCACTGCCCGCAAGTGTGCGGTCATGTATTGACTTTCACACATTTGAAAGAGACACTCACGCCACTCTACGCGCCAGGACTAGCAAGCGCCTCGATTAGTTAGTTAGTTTTTAATCCATTTAGACGATATAGATAAGTATGTAGACTTAAGACGTGTTTATATATACATAACTATCTCTTTTTACTTATAGTTTCGATTAATTGTAGTTTTTGTATAGGAGTTTTGGTTTTATCTTTTAACTAGCAGTTGTATAGTTGATAGTTGTGTAGAGATCGAAGCTGCTAATAAATCTTTATTATTATTATTATTATTATTACTATTATTATTATTAATATTATTAGAAAGGAGATTTGTGTCTGATATTACTGAGAAGGGCGAATGTTTCAACATTTTGCTGCATTGTATTTAGAAGACAGTTAAATAAATTTTGTTGCCTTGACCACAGGCAGCCCTTATACTGATATGCAGCAAAAGTAGTCAAAAAGTAGCAGAATCAATGCATTGAATAGAGTTTGCAAGCCTATCTTGGGGTAACCCAGCGCCAGGGCTTTGACACAAAGTCTTCGCAGCAACATGTTCAATATTTTTATTCCAAGATGGGTTAGGATCCAATGTGACTCCCAGGTATTTGAATTTGTAGACACGTTATAATATTCTGTGTACTTGTGTCAACTGGCTTCTTAATTCAAACACTGATTTCAACCCAAAACCGAGTGGATAAGAGGCACTGCAATTATAAGCCCACCCAAAACTCTTTATGAACATAAACAATCCCTGGGCCTATCGTAATCAGCTGGGTTTAATGGTATCCTTACCAAATGTGTATTATTTCTAAGTTTTATTTAATTTGTTTTGCATTTAATATTGATTAAACATAACTGTTCACCCAGGGTATCAAAACGGCCACGTTCAGCGCTACTTGCGGGATTCTTCTGTTGCAAAGTATTCTCGCCGGAGCCGCCCCGGCTAACCAAGGGAGAACTAAGAACAAATGGACAACTAAACAGCAGAAAAATAATGTTAAATTTCACCGTAAGTAATACATACATAATGCTGTTCTGGCAGAGAAGATACAATACAGAATTAACATGCAGTAGACTAAACTGTAAATATGTGTTGAACAGCACTGACATGTGTTCGACGACCTATGTACGACATATTCTATGTGTAACTCAGCAAACACACTCTTTTATATAAGAACCTTTTTTTATATGAATGTGAGGCTGAAAAATGACACAAAGTTTAAGAACATGCTAAGATTATACCCGAAGCTGAGCCGAGAAAAGGAGAGGAACTTTCATTTTGGATACTTATATGTAGTCGTGCAGGTTTTTGCGCAATTCGGGAAAATGTCAGGGTGAGTTTGGTCGAGCCAAACTCGAGACCAAAGTCACCCTGGGTATTTTCCCGAATCGCGCAAAAACCTGCACAATTACATATAAGTATCCAAAAGAACATTTGAGGCTGAAATGTTCAAAATATTTAGGAACATTCAGCTTCAGCCAAAAAATTAGACGTTCTTATAAAAACAGTGCAGTTTTTGTACTAGTAAGTATATTTAATTTGATGTAAAATGAAGGCAGCGATATCTCTGTTATTTGTATTTGTATTTTCAAAGTTATAAATTGTGTTAAAAGTACCTTAACGGCCTCTTTCTTGATGGGAGATATGATTTGTTTTCCATGTAGCTTTATGTTTACTGACTGTGTCGTAAACTCGTAATAACTGTATTAATATTATATAGAGTCTATGTTAAGGCGATGCCATTCTTATAATTTACAAGCCTTCAAATGCGATAAGTCTTCTTCAGAATCCGCTGCCATCTGCTCAAGAATTTAGGGCAGTAAATATATAGAGTTTCAGTACACTTGTATTTCGTGAAGCTAAACCAGCTAGCTGAAACAAGTTGCTTTTATAGCACAATCGAAAACCGACCTGTTATCATTCAGTTTTTTCATTTAAAGGAAAGACCTTGGTACGAGTTTTGTGGCCTCAATTAAAGGAATGCTGGGGGGAAGAGGGCTAGGGGAATTCTGCCCATTCTCTTCCTTACCTTTCTGAATATAGACGCTTACCGACTAGCAACATGCAAACTAGCAGTCTAATAAAATAATCTATAATATAACGTCACAAATCTGTAAGCTTGGATGATTAGATGACGTCAGAAAATCCCCTTACTTGATTTGAAAGTTGTGAAAATTGCCAGAAATGGTCTTAGATTAGTAGAACTTTTAACTCAGTGCAAAACTCTGACAAAATTAAAAAGTTATCTTTTATGGAAAAAAAATATCAATCAGAAAATTGGTTGCTATTGCAAAGAGGAGAACTGCATAGCCACATACTTAAATTAAGGTTGTTTGTAGATAATCTTTAGGAAAAGACAATAAGCTTCATAGTGAGGCTTAAAACAACTCCCTCTGAAGTCATTAAAAACAAAAGTAAAACAGAATCTCATACAATCCTATACATAAGATAGATCAATATTAAACAACTTGGTTTCTTCATAGTTTGTTTTTTCTCAATTCTATTATTTGTGTTAATAGAATTATGTATTATGTTACTTGAATGTGTGTATTGAATACGTTTAATGGTTTTGTTTGTTCTTGCCCCTTACTTTATTGCCAACCTAATTTATTGCAAACATAATTTGTAGTTAATCACCTTGATTAGCTTAGGGGTAGCAAAAGGCCCCCCGAATTTGTGAAGTGCTCACATAATTTGGCCCTTACTCGAATGCTCGCGCACAAATTATAGCAGTGCTCGCAGTGTTTGGATAAAATGTTCATTTTTGAAATGCTCATTTTTTCACAGTTCCCCAAAAGTAAAACTGCTCGCGCTCGCCAATAATATAGCCGTGCTCACATTTATCATTTGCTACCGCTTACCTAAGTCTGCTTCTTTTGATTAATTCTTTGTAATTGTAACATTTAAAAATATGATAAAAAAAAGTCCTTGTGGATAGATCCAGTTGTTATCGTTTGCAGAGTGGTACTAGAACAAGTCTACGCTAGGTACGTAGTTCTAATATTCCAATTCAACAAAAAACTAAACATTTGAACTGTTTTTTTCTACCCAGTTTCTCCATCTCCTCCTAATCCTCCAAATGCCTCATGGGTACAAGAATTGCCTGGTAAGATAACATTCAGAGCCTAGAATAGAATAGAAATGCATTCAAATCAGTTACAGGATCCGGAACTCTCATGAATTTCAAATGTATGTGTTTTGTTGATTCTTGCAGTAAATATATCATTAAAAAATAATCACCTCATCGTGCGCTCCTAGCTTACCTTATCTAACAGTTGCTTGAATTCCATTCTCTTCACATGTTACAGTGAATATAAACGACTGTTTATCTGCGCACAATGAAAAGCGTGCCTTGCACAAGACCGCTGGTCCCCTATTGTACGACGCTATTCTGGCCGAGCTTGCGCAGTATTGGGCAAACCATTTAGCTGAACTGGGATCACTAGAGCACCATCATCCATCAGGGCAAGGGGAGAATTTATACCTTTATTCTACAGCGTCCGAAACAGTCAAGACTTGTAGAGACGCGGTGGAAGCTTGGTAAGTCTGTAGACAAGATACAGTTTAACACAACACAACACAACACAACACAACACAACGCAACGCAACGCAACGCAACGCAACGCAACGCAACGCAACACA
>JAOBYH010315511.1:0-16229 GCA_025403525.1 Umimayanthus kanabou | reverse complement strand
TGAAGCAGCATCTAAATCAAGATAAAAATGTATCATTTCCAGTTTTAATTATTAAAATTAATTGGTTACATTCCACACTGACATACTGATTCAGAACAAGTAAACAAGCGTCTATCGCCTACCAACTCGAAGGAACTCCATAGCCAATTCTCTTGTCCTTGCAAGAGACAAAACTGATCACAACCGGAACTTTCTAGTTGACTTGACTGGACCAACAGCTGATTCGAACATATATGGTTTTACTCCAACCTTTTTACTCCAACCTTCTTTTAATAAGTAAATATATCTCGTCAAATTGTCTGTCCGCGAAGCGTCAGTTTGCTTCAACAGAAAAATTCTTCCAAGTTGTCGCCACTCGAGAAGCTTAAACTGGAAGCAAAATTTTTCCCGAAGATTACGTCACTGGTGGAACTTTTCTACGTCACTGGTAGAACTTTTTTTGTTGGAAATCTTCGGAAACGCTTGGTTTTTGCTTATTTTCACACATTTCTAAACATCTTTGGACAGAACGAGTGGCAAATTCGTTTTTCTCAGCCAATTTTACGTTAATTTCCGAATAGTGACTTTGGCCACTGGAGTACCCCTTTAAGTAAAATTTCAAAAATTGAAAATCCAAGATGGCAGCCATTGGTGGCCATCTTGGATTTTTTGTTTGTTACCATGGCAACAGCTGCTAATTAAGTGATGATTGTTACTATGCAAATTAATTAGTAGGTCATGCACTAATTGCATGCCCAAGGGCATGTGCTAATTTTTAGCCGTTTCAAAAATCTTCGGGGAAGGGGTGGCAAAATAACCTGCCAGTTTAAGGGTTAATAAGTCTAAATAACAAAACTGGTACAAGAAAATAATATTACAAACATTTAGTACTGTTGCCACAACAGTTTGCAGTGATTGTATTTGTGATTTGCAATAATTTGAGCTATAAACTGGTCAACCTAAAGCAAAGCACCCAACCAAATCTACTTTATATCCTAATTATTTTAGGAACATACAGTAGTCATTGTTGTGACAAAAAGACAAAATCAAAAAATCAAAATTTGGGAAATTTATTTATTATTTGCTCTTCCTCTGAGGAAAAAATACTATTATCTATTTACATCAAGTGAGTTTCATAAAATAATTTATCAAACAATAGAACAATAGAACATTTTCTTTAACTATTTCTGTCAAGTGGATTTCATAAGATTATGAAACAATCCATACAAGAATTAAATTACTAGCTTTAACTAAACATCAAGTGGATTGCATCCATTTATTAAACAATGGAACTACAATACATACATGTAATTTATACATACTTATATAAAAGCTCCTGCTTTACAAGGACGCCATGTGTCTGATTACAGTAGGTCACCCCGTGAATAATTGTGGCAACATATTTGTGATGAAATAATTTATTTCCTATTCTTGCTGGTATTAAAGCAGTTCCACAGTACTCCCCATAGTTGGAGCTCCATTTAATGAATAGGGCTTCCTAACAAACAAAGAATTTTATTGTATTTCTATGGTGCCAAATTCACTTCAATCCTGAATTGAATTCAACATGGCAGAAACTAATATGACTGGCTGAACCAAGTGTTAGTCTCATACATGTACATAATTATATCACTATAACTGAAGTAAAATGATTTATTGTACTGTAAGCATGGCTGGATTAATTGGATAGCAGGACTTGGATAATATTAATTTTGTTTTAATAGATTACTTTAAAAATAGATACAATCATGATGTAATAATTAATTGACCAAATGTTTTCTGCTCTACATGTACCATGTAATTTATCTTGTATTAAACATATATTTAATGTGTTAACATTAATACTTGATGAATAATAAAAAAAGTTTTTCATTTATTCAATTAATAATTTTAATTGCAGTTTGAGATCCCGACATTCCTCACCAAGAAAATCACCATGTAAGTTACAGTACATTAGTTCAATGTTGTGTGACTAGATAGAAACATTTCAACTATTTCAGTTGTGAGCACTTCTTAACCATTCAGTTGGGAGGGGATAAAGAAGGCAGCACAGAGTTCTTTTGCAGACCAAATGTCAAAACTCTAAATCAAGAAAGTTGCCATGATAACTTTAGTGCCTACATGTAGTCAGTACAGTACTGGCCAGATGCAACATAACGTGCCCGCTGCTCAATCGTGTTTACAAGTCAATCCTGATGGTTGGTCCCACTATACAGCTAATGTCATTGTTCGAATTCCGAAATACAGCCACATCACCCTGGTTCTTAAGGACCTGCATTGTCCTACATATCTTAAAGATCTTCTCGACTGGCGAGCCCTTCTGTGCTCTAGGCTCAGATCTGAGCACAGGCTATTACTAGAGGTACTGCATGTGGTCTCCCGTTCCGTGGACCAAATTTTTGGAACCGTCTACCAACTGAACTTCAAAACACCAGATCGCTACAACTTTTCAAAACTAATTAAAGTAACCTTTTATTACTACTATTCTACTAGTATATACTTAATATTTATCGTTTTATATACAGTCATGTATTACATGTATATACAAAGACCTATTTATTTATTATTAAATATTATCACTGTCTCATAGTCCTGTTTCCCTTTATTTTGAAAAAATTGTCCTGTATACATGGGACCCTATGGGATACTAGTCGGATGGCTTCATGTAGGAAATGCATGTAATGACCCACAGTCATCAAAACCAGACTACTACATATATTCCCAGGTTTTGTTTTCCAAGGAAAGCAATTAAAGTTCCTATGTATAAGATGTAGAAACAAAGGAAATACTTGTACAAAAAAAATACAAAATTAATACAAATACAAGGAAGGAGAATTCAGCAATACATCATATGGCATGTTTGGGACTGAGAGGGTTAAATTGATGAATTCCATTTTTAAAAGTTTTTCTGATTTTTACCTTCTCCTTGTTGCTATTCAGTCTCCCCTGCTGAGTGCATCTCTGACCTTGGCTCCCTGGAGGAGTATTTGAGACAGCAAGAGGAGCAGGAAGAGCGGCTGCACAGAGGTGAGAAGTTGGGCCAGTTGTGAATTGTAAAGCCTTTAGTAGGGGATGCGAATGTTGACAAAGACAGCTGCTGAATCTTTAACTTTCTGTTTTCATTTTTCTTTGTATAACTCATTTGTTTCATTTTTGTTTTACCTGAAGGTGTGTGAATGGGGAGAATTAGAAGCTTCATTTTTGAAGCAGCACAAAAATTGAAACAATCCACAATCTAACGTTCGTGTTCTCTGTAAAACCCCAGAATTTAGCTTTTCACGTTCTGTTTCCTAGAGACAACAATGGGAATATGACCAGTCAGCTGGTTGATTTCCCACGTGAAGTTATTGTAATCTCTAATTAAGTCTTACTATTCATTTATAACATTCTCATTGATGTTCACATCCTTGTTGCTTTTAACCCTTTCACTCCCAATAGTGCCAAATGATGTGTTTGAAAATTCTCATTACCTGTCTTCATACATTTTATATAAATAGGTTAGGAGAATTTTGCACTTCATCTTAAAGATTTTAATGTGGATGATCAGTTCCTTTATTCTCACAACCAATCTACTGATTTTGTATTGATACTGTAAGGAGAAGATGGATGTTGATAAAGATGCTGGGAGTGAGAGGGTTAAAAGCTCTCTATTGACATGCATTTACCAACTACAACATTTTTGCTTTAAAGCATATCAAAGAACTGAATAAATAAAATAAAATTGAATATGAATAAGGATATAGCTAAACTATAATTACTATTACATTATACAGTATTAATATTTGGTACAAGTACTAAGTAAATATGATCACTGTGTGAAGTCAGATGGAAAACATCCTTAACAATCTTCTATTACTGACATTTGTATAACGTCATCTTAACAGTACAATGTAATAGTATTTTCATTATCAATCTGTTCAACAGGCACATCTGACTCTATGTCACCAGGGAGGGGTCAGATGTATTGGTCCATGTACAGACAAGATTATACTCCTCCCCTCAGTGTATACAGAATTGCTACCAGGTGAGGGGTTGTATTTAGATACAGGGAGGGGAGGGGAGAGGAATAGAGTTTCACCAGGGAGGGTCAGACGTACATTAGCATTGGTCAAAGTACAGACAGAACTATGGGCATGTTGATTGAATTTCTGTTTGGTTTTATTACTAATTTTTAGATCACCGGAACTAAGTTCATCTCGTGACGAAGATGATGGTGGATATACAAGCACTCGTGTTGAAGAGGTGAGTAATATCAACTTGGCATTGGTTTGACTGAGGAAGAGGCTGGGAGAAGGGAGAATAAATTTATTGCAGCATGCTGGCGACATCGATAAGTCAGAAGAAATAGAGTAAGGAGGAACTTTAATGAATCATTTTCTTACACTTCAAGTTAAGAAGACAGCATATTGTGATACAGCTACACTCTGTATTGTGTATTAAAACAATAATTTTGGTTGCTAATATTTCCAGCATTTTATTTTTGATGTTTTATTTCAGTTGTTTTGTCTCTTGTATTTTGACAAAAAATGCCGGACACTTTTCGAAGTTATTGTAAATTATTATAAATCTCCATTTTATTGTTTCCTAGTTAAATTATTGAACTCTTCAATAGCACTTGCCAGTTTTGAATCAAAATTAATTTTATCTTGTCAATGTGCATGTACCAGTGCAAAACTATACAATTAATGTAAGTTGTTTGGCTGGGAAAGTCAAGAATAATACGGTCAACACAGTCAACTCTTTAAGAAAGAAAGTGTTAAATTTTGCCAATATATTAATAGATAGATAGATAGGTAGGTAGGTAGGTAGGTAGGTAGGTAGGTAGGTAGGTAGGTAGGTAGGTAGGTAGGTAGGTAGATAGATAGATAGGTAGATACTTAGATAGATAGATAGATAGATAGATAGATACTTTAGATAGTTTGTTAAAAACAGGTACATTGCAGTCTGTGGACTGAATTGCGTAGCCTTAACATTGTAAAATCCAAAATAATTTTATACAATAATTTAAAGAAAAGGGTGCTTACAATGATTATTATAAATAATGCGTACAATAATTATTATAAATTCAACTATAGAATAAACCTATGTACAAATACATCATTATAATATTGTACCTGTACACAGGAGGAATCCCACAGCGGTGGCACAGAGGTTGCGATTTACATTACTGTCACACTACTGTCCACACTAATGTCACAGCGGTGACTATTGCCACTAGTGTGACATGGGTGGTAGTGACAGTATTGTGACAGCGGTGTACTTAACTGTGCTGTGACAGCAGTGGCCTAGATAGCACTGTGACAGCGGTGGCAGCAACATTAGTGTGTCAGCGATGTAAACTGACAACGGTACAACAACGATGATAATGACAATGCTGTAACATTACTGTGCACACTAGTGTGACATCAGTGACAACTGACAGTGCTGTGACAGCGGTGGCACTGGCAGCGCTATGATACATGTAGGAGTGTCAACTGACAGCGCTGTGACAGCGATGTTCATATTAGTGTGACAGCGATATGCACATCACTGTCAAAGTAGTGGCAACTGACAGCGCTGTCACAGCACTGTCAGTTGTCATCGTTGTCACACTAATTTGCACATCATTATCTCAGCACTGTCACTACCACTGCTGTCACAACGTTGTGCTCATTTTCGCTGCTACAGTGCTGTGCTCGTTTTCGCTGTCACAGCACTGCACATCGATGTCTAACCACTGTGGGATTCCTCCTGTGTACAAATTGTACTTTTAAAACTTATATAGGAAGACAGGTAAGAAGAACGCTCGGCAATGCTTTTATAATTGGTGTTGAAAGGATAAAGATTTAGAACAACAGTAATTAATGCGATTTGGTAAGACTTGATGAGTTGATTTATCTATGTCTGAAACCATACATGTAATCATTGAACAATGTGCCATATTCATGATTGTCACCTTTCAGATCTGGAATAAACTTGGAGTGACAAGGGGAGATTTGGACTTCTGGACAGAAAATTGCCGCAAGGTTTGAGATATCTCATTGATCTAGAGCTCTTATACATATATTTTTTTACCACTGTATGTTAACACAGTCTCTAGTTAGATTTGTTTAACTTACAGTATTAATTACTTACATTTACTATCTTCACAGTTTAATAGTTTCACATTTTCTCTACTTTCAGTATTGGAAAGTCCGCAAATTTTCTTATGTGGAATTTGTTTTAATGAATACTAACAACATATAGAAAAGCTTGCCTTAAATTCGTTACGTTTGCATAATTAACTATAACATTTATGAAGTAATATGAGATAGTCGGATCTCGCTGCAGCCATGTTTACTTACTATGAATCACTTTTCGTTTTTAGTGGATCTGCCAAACGATTCTGATGCGACTGGCAAATGAGATCAACTCAGTAAACGAGACGTTATGTCGGATAGGTTGCACGGAGCTGCAAGTTGGAAGTGAGTGACTCCATCACTGTCGTGCAACGCAATGGCTATTCTACATGTACTGTACTATTTTTGAGAAGTTCCCCTGACAAGATCGTGACTTGTTTCTTTGTCTGCAGCTCCCTTATGAAAGTGTCAGGGAGTTGTGATGGTTTTTGTTTGTTCGAAACTCGCAATTTTTGTAGTTTTTGGGGTTGGTCAGTTTGGGAAACGAGGATATCTTTTAGCCTGCAGATGGAAGAGTACATCGTATATGTACTTGAACTGACCATTCTGGCTTAGGATGCAAGACAGTTTCTTTCTTCTTGTTGGGCGGAGGAAGAAGCTGTGTACATGTAGCCGGGAAAAGAAACTTTGGATTGGGGCACAGGAAAAAGGGAGTAATGCTTATCTTGTTCAGTGTCTGTCCAGAAACATGGCATCTTGTAGGAGAGGTAAAACTCCCAGTGGCTGTTTTTGTGACAGGTGTTAAAAGACCACGTGTTGCCAAGAAGCTAACCAGATTCGAAATGCCAAATCTCTATACAAACTCTGAATATGTGTAAAAGTGGAATACCCTTTTGTTTTGCCCCTCTCACCGTTGCAATTTTCCTTTTCGAAAACGGTCAATGCATTTTCTAACGGTCGATGCCATTTCCAAGAACAGTCTGTTGTCGTTTTCATGGACAAAGTATTGATCGCGGAAATACAACTAATACTAACCCTAACGCTAATCCAAGCCAGAATTAACTCTAAAAGAAGAAACTAAACTAGAAAAACGAAAACAAAAGCTAAATAAAATAGATCAAAGAATTATCGTATTCTGAACCCATGACGGCTATCATTCCAATCCTATTCTCTACCACTACGCTAACAACTCGATTCAGTGCCGTTCATACTTTTTTTTACTGTATTTATATTACAAATGGCATCCACTGTTGTTGGAAATGGCATGGACTGTTATAAGTGACGTTGACCGTTTACGAAAGGGAAATTAGCCTGGCCATTTCCTTTCCTCGCTCTTTTTCTTTTCTGCTCTGTAATTTTCCTTTTCATGGCCATGTCGCATAAACTGGAAGAAGCCACCTGGATTGAACTGAGACAGGGGTTACCAAGAGCATCATTGGCGAACATCACAAAAAGACTGGACATGACATTGATTGGAATTCTGCGCGATGAAATGTTTGACTTTTCAAACCATCAGCAAAAACCTACGCTTGAAAGCTAGAATACGAAACTAGAAACAAATCCACTGAACCATTGTATAGCATACAAGAGACTTATACAAGACACTAAATGGGCTGCATAAAAACAAAACCACTGCTAAGACTTTGCCAGCTACAATCGCATAATTACAGACATCATTGATTAAACAACCGCCGTTAAGACTTTGCCGACTACATAATTATACAACCAAACTAAATTTCTGCCTTGTGCCAATACTGTACATTGTAAATACGAACTCTCTGACCGACCTCACAATGACTCTGAAGATAACTTCCTCCCAGATTGGCAAAACGTCAGTCACAACCAACAGCAGTCCTCGGGTCTACACCAACCTGGACGGTCAACCAACCGCAAAAAACAAACAAACAAACATCCTTGATAAATGCTGTACTAATTGGGCAGCCAAAGGGACTGCGTTTTGAACATTCATCAAGAGATGTTATTTTTTGGTATTTAAGAATACTGTGGATTTCACTTTTGTTCACATAATTTCCTTTTCTCGATACGCAGCCATCAGCTTGAGTTCCATTCGCCAAGTAGCGGTGTCAAAAGCCGACCAAGTCCCGACATTGCGCTCTATCATTCCTTATCTTGAGGCCAGCAGTAACCAGGAGTATCTAGTTCAGAGAATACGAGGTGAGCTGTGCATATCTGAATGTTTATCTCTTCATTTTTTCAACAATCTTTTTCAGTGAATATGTAGTTCCTAAAAGGTGCTATAATTGTTTCATATTGTTTAAACAAGCAGTTTAAACAAGGAGTTGCTGTGTTTCCGGGTGGTTAGGTTTTGTTGTGCGAAGTTGTCTTACTGATTATCCAATAGTTTCTTAAAAGCAACTACTTGGTGGCCCATCTCTTTGAATGTGTGAATATGTCTCAGTCGTTTCGCCTACCGTGGAGGGTTTTGCCTAAACGTATGACTCACATCTCAAATTGGGAAAGCAAGCACGTGTGTTTAATTACCTAAACAGATATTTCCATTTATCTATTTTTTAATATTAGTAGTAGTATTACATTTAATGTTTGGAGTAATATTGTAAATTATACGTAGCTTTTTAGAATAACTTTTGTGGCATGTACATGTATAGTGATGTAAGAGCATCGAGACGGGTGGGATGCTCCAAGACATTTTCACGTGCTGCGCAAGAACAAGCACAGAAACAAGAAACAAGCGCAAGAGCTTTTATTTCAATTGTGAAAACGGTCTTGACGCAATCTGAACAAGAGTGAAGAAAGTTCAAGAACCAAGACTTTTCCTTGTTTCTTGCGCCTACCTTTTCGCTTGCTTCAGCATTTTTCTCGTAAAGCAAGCGCAAGGAATCTTTCAAGAGCTGTTTTTGATGAACCAATCGAAATACTCGTTTCAGGTTCATTTGAAATCTTAACGTGCATGAGCAGACAAAATGGCGGAGGCAAACGAAAGTGATTATTGTGCTTGTTTCATGGTTAATTTTCACGGAGAGACAAGGAGCATTCGCTTGTACTTGTTTCTTCACCTGTTCTTGCCTCACATAATGACCTTGATTCAATTAGACATATAATAATAATAATAATAATAATAATAATGATAATGATAATGATAATGATAATGATAATAATGATAATGATAATGATAATAATAATAATAATAATAATAATAATAATAATTTTTACAATAAATTGTTCAAGTTGTGGAAATTTTTATGTAATTTTCAATCATTGTGACTACTTGTTTCCTTGTCATACATGTTTCCGTCTTTGCGTTCGATATTCTCGTTATGGCCATGTTCAGTGGGAAGACAACAGAACTACAACTAACAAGTGAACATGCACCAGAATGAAATGTCGCTGTGAAGAGTTCTTATCTTGAATAGTTGTAGTAACGAACAGTCTTATGTTTGTTACTGATTTCCTCCAGAGCTGGCCAAGGGCGGCTGTATGGGTGTTTACCACTGGAACTCGGGGGGACAGTACAGGGGAAAGCCATGGGAACAAGACCAGCTGACTGATTCTCAAGTGAGTAACTGTACATGTAGTGTGATTGGGGGTGTATGAAATCAATTCATAAGTGAACTGCGGTGAGGAATGGCTTTGAGAAATGATCTCACCCTCGGACATCGTAACAAATTAACCCAAGAACGTAAACGTAACGTAAAAGACCAAGCGTTGGGATGTGAGCAGCTTTTGGCTCGTTAATTACTTTTCATAACAACAATCAAGTTTCAATTAAGAACTGTTGCTATGGCAACAGTCGTTTCACAACAAGTCTGCCATCTTGGCCGCCATCTTGGATTTTTCAAAATTTTATTTTCAGGAAGAATGCAGCAAATTTTCTTGCAATTAGTAGAAAACATGTATTTACAGCCTCAAATACGAAATCATTATTATATGGCTGACTGATTTCGCGTGCTGTGATTGGTCAATTTCAGGTCCGTAAGTAGCCGTACGGACCTCTTGCTCTCGACCACCTTTTCAAAACCGGAATAATCAGCAAAGCCATATAATAAACATCTTATTAGCCTCGTTTGCTCGGTTCGTACGGCAAGTTATGGATCCTCGGTCCATAAGTTGCCGTACGGACCTCGCACTCGGCTAATAAGAGGTATATATAATTAAGAATAGAGAGGAAAAAAGAAGTTAAAACAAATTTTGTCAAAAAGTTTCAGTTTTCGTTTTCAAACTTTGATTTGCATAATTAATTTTGCATAATTATAAGTGATGACTTCATCCAATTAACGTCAAAAGATGTGTTCATAATTGGACTACAGGTACTGAAAGTTTCATCTTGATTGCTTGAAAGCTTCAATTTTTAGATCGGAAAAACCTATGGGGGGTCCATTTGACCCCCCTTGGACGTTCGAGGGTTAAAAGATTAAAAGTTGCAATTAAACTGCGAAGATCATTTCTGATATCTATTCTTCACCGCAGTTCATATATGAATTGATTTCATATACCTTCGTTCACACTTGCAACATTAGCACGGGTTTGCTAGAACTCACAGTTGAGCCTACCACGAATTGCTTCATAGCTCAGTGGTTAGAGCATCTGCCCCGGCATCGCAGAGGTCATGGGTTTGATTTCCGTTGAGGCCTTAATTTTTTTTGAACAGGCAAATATTTGCAACTGCTGAAGTAACAATTAAACTGGGAAGATCATTTTTAATATCCATTAGCAATTTTAGTTCATAGTTTAATAAATTTGAACAAACATTTACGCGAAGAAGATGCGGATTAAAAAATATCCGGCAATGTGTACTCTCAGACACGTAGGTTTGTTTCTCCCAATTCAGCTGGTGATGCGCATGTTCTGCACGTACATGGATTCACGACTGCCAGCTGACCCAAGGTTCCCGGACGGAAGAACATTTACAGGATTGCACTTTCTAAAGACCCCCGACAAACCTGGTAATTTAGGTCGCTTTCCATTTGTCCGTTCTGGCCGGCCGAAAGTGACTGGTACTGGCCAGTTTAAATGGAAAGGTACAAGGCGCGCGCGTACATTTTTCCCGCCACAACTCTCCAGATTCCCGCGCTTTGGCCGACCAGAGCTGGAGAACTAAGCGGCTCTGATCCATTGGCAGGACCATTCTGGCCAGAATCAGTTCTGAGAACTTGTGCGTTCCATTTAAGAACTGACTGGTCGGACCGGTCAGACCGGACAAATGGAAAGCGACCTTGCATTCTATATCAAAGATCATTATTAAACGAAGTTTTTGAATTAGGCAAGTACATGTATATTGATTATTCCAATAAAATACACAATATAACGGCCCTCTTTGATAGTTTTTTTTTCTATCTAACGTTACACTAATCTATCAGTTTGTATATCTTAGGTAATTAGCATTTTAGGGCCTCCACAGATGAGTGAAATAGTTAAATCGATAACAAAAAGTACTCGATGACTGTAAGTGTTGGATGCAGCTATTCCACTTACGGAAGACCAGATAAATAGTCATCGACAATCAATAAGATAGCTGCCTTACTACGCATGTCAACTTCGTTCCCAGGACTTCGAAAATTAGTTTAGTTGTCGATGACTATCTCACATACGGGAAAAATCAGTTGTCGATAATCAAACAGCCATATTAGTTATGACAATAAAAACATATTTTTTTCTTTTGAAAAGGAAAAACTTATTTGTTGTCGATAACTAGATTCTTGACAGTTTGTTAACGATAACTTGGGACACACACGGGACCTTTTAGTTAGCGACTATTTTTTATTACCGACAACTAATAGTTATCGATAATTATTTTCCCTTGTCTGTGGAAGGATGTGAGACATCTATATTCAAAGTGCTGTGAACATATCCAAGTTTTTCTTCTTGCTGTAACGTTTATGTTTTCCCAGCCATACTGTAACTTAACATATGAAACAAGTCACCGGCACCAATGCTGACCACCGTTGGCAATTATATGAATACGAATCAAAGACTAAGAATACTTTGTTCAAAGGTGTTGAAAGTAACGGTTAAGGCACTAGTTAAGGTTTAAACCGCTTTTAAATAATCGACCTAAGGGATTGTGCTATGTGAATAAAGAGGAAGGGGGACAGGAATAAGCGGAATCATATATAAATTTAATCGAACCAGGTTTTAAATAAATATTTGCACTCCTCGAAATCCTTGAATTAAAACCCACAAAATCATTCTCCGCTAATCAAATGGTTGGCCTCTTTATACCGTCTAATGTATTAAATATACATGTATAGATGAATTTAAATACTCGTTTGAGCTACTTCGTTTTTTCTACTCCAGATGCGAGGAAGAGTGATATTTGTATCTACCAGTCACGTCTGCATCCCCCGCACTTTAAGGTAAAGTTTGGCGACTGGACTAATCTTTAGTTGTTTGTGAATGAATGTTTCCCCCTAGCTTCAAGGTTCTACTTTATCCCTATTAAACTACAGTTATCAATACAGTTGTATATCATATTGCATTTATTTAGTTTTACATATTATCATTGTAATTGTTAAAATAACTAATTATTTCAAATAAATGGACGGTTGGATGAATCGATTTTATATACATTGTACTTTTAATTTTAATTTTAAATGACGCATTATTTATGTATTTATCAATATATTAATTTTTATATATTTATTTATATGTACTTGACTACACTTTTTGCAAAAAATGCACTTCGCTCCATCCAAGTTCTATTTTGACTCATGCTAATCACTCATTGTTCCTTTTTTTATTTAAGGTTGTGATTGATGATGAGATTTATGACATTTCAAAGGTAACAATACACTGCATTTGTTGTTTTGTCGCCTCGAGGTTGGGGGAAGAGAGAGAAAGGATGGGGGTTGGGTTAGTTTGGAACAAATCTTTAGAAGAAATGGGACTGTTCAAATAAAGTTTGAAGCTCGAATGTGCCGGGGGGCCGGTGAATACAAGATTTGGAAATGGGGTAGAGAGCTGGAGTTTCCGGTGAAATATTTGGATAAAATAGATTCTCATGTTTTTACAGATTTTTTGCTTTAAGTTTTTAGGTGGAAGGGGAGGGGTTGGTGTGTACTGAAAGGGGTAGTGGGAGGGGCGCGGAAGGGGAATGGGGCTCAATGCTGCCCAGTGAAACCTCCCAACAAATGTCAGTTTGTATTTTTTTTTTCTGTTGTAGGGGCGTAACAACTTGTTTCACTCAATTCTCTTCTTTCTGCACCACATCAAGACGCAGCATTACGGCATGTTAGGGTGAGTGATTGATTGATTGAGTGAGTGAGTGAGTGAGTGAGTGAGTGAGAGATTGATTGATTGATTGAATGAGTGATTGAGTGAGTGAGTGAGTGGTTGAGTGATTGATTGATTGAGTGAGTGAGTGAGTTAGTGAGTGAGTGAGTGATTGAGTGATTGATTGATTGATTGAGTGAGTGATTGAGTGTGTGAGTGAGTGATTGATTAATTGATTGAGTGATTGATTGATTGAGTGAGTTATTGAGTGAGTGAGTGATTGAGTATTGAGTGATTGAGTGAATGATTGAGTGAGTGAGTGATTGAGTGAGTAAGTGAGCGATTGAGTGAGTGAGTGAGTGAGTAATTGAGTGAGTGAGTGATTAGGTAGGTAAGCAAGAAAGTAAGTAGGCAAGCAAGTAAGTAAGTAAGTAAGTAAGTAAGTAATTAGGTAAGTAAGTAAGTAAATAAGTAAGTAAGTAGGTAATTAAGTAAGTAATTAGGTAAGTAAGTAAGTAAGTAAGTAATTAGGTAAGTAAGTAAGTAAGTAATTAGATAAGTAGGCAAGAAAGTAAGTATAGGTAAGTAATTAGGTAAGTAAGCAAGAAAGTAAGTAGGTAAGTAAGTAAGTAAGAAAGTACGTATTAATTAAGTAAGTAAGAAAAAGAATGAAGTTTGAGTAAGTCAGTAATTAGGTAAAAAAATAAGTATGTGACTACGTAGGTAAATAAATGAATAAACGAAAAGGTAAGAGAAAATAATTGGACAAATTGGTAAACAAGGAGAAAGTTCTTTCATGAAGAAATAATTTGAAAGTAATTCAGTTCATCCGAGTGATATTTAGAGCTCGTGAGACAAGCAACATGATAGTTGTCTCTCAATAGAGCGATTTCATTTAACCTTGAAAAACATATTCACTACCTGTTCACTTTTACCCCACCTGCCAGTATCAGGAAAGATTAAAACAACTTACAAACTGTAGCTGTTCGTCTATAATTTGTTGAAACAAAACCTTGTTAACTGCATGCTGACTCTTGTTCTCCCGACAAATCCGCAAAATCAAAACACAGCGTCAAGTACTCTTAATTCCGTTAAGATGGCACGCGCGTTCGCTGAATGTTCGGAAAACCAATTTAAACTCCAAAAACTCGGTTCGCGTTCGGTTCGTTTGTTTTTGTTTCAAGGTCAAATAAGAACCACTCTTAACAGACGTATAGTAGCAACAATGTTTTTACAAGTTATATCCAGTTTATCTACCCTCACATTTCAATGGCTTTGTTTGTGTTTTGATTCCCCTTAGGGACCAATCATTATTTAATGCCGGAAATGGGGTTGAAGAGCAATTGGTTGGGTAGATAAAATTTATGGCCAGTTTTTCATGTAGGTGGGTTCTTTTAAAAACAGTTGCTTGTACAGAGAAAATATTCAAAACCAGGTTGGGTCAAAGATTTTTGACAAGGAGAAATATTTTCTCTTTAGCCCCAACCTCTGCCACAGATTTTATGATAATGATAATGACCGATCCCTTAGTACTTTTAAATATTTTAAAAATATCATAATATCTTTTCAGGCGAGTGAACCTTGGACTATCAGGAGTCAACATTTTGTGCCTTCTAAATAAGAAATGAGCTATGATAGACATTTTCTGAGTTGCGACATCCTACAAGAAATATCGTACGGTGAGCCGTTTGCTGACGAGAGGCGCAGTAACACGTTACGTCATGACAGTGTACAATGAAACCAGGCGAAGCTGTGACACCAATAAGGAGCTCGAGCTATTCGGTTGAAAAACACTTGTGCTTACAAACAAAACTTTAGTATTCCCTTCGTCCATAATGGCAATTAGAAGTCGATAGTTACTTTTGCAGCTCTAACGCCAAGCGTGTCGGAATACCGTCTGCGCATGCGTGCGAGGTAGCAAGAGACAACCCGCTGGCCAAATTTCCAAGATGACGTCTCGAAACCCAATTTTTACAGCAAAAGTGTGAAGTGTGTAACTTTTTTCAGCCAAAAAATTACACCATTGACCTTTCACAGTGAACGAATAAAAGCAAGATAAGCGAACCTGGTGTGCTAAAACCCTTGTTCTTGCTTTTTGCAAGTTTGTGAACATGGTTAGCGTTCTTCTGACCTGTCCAAGCGACAGACTTGATTTGACTGATTTCGCCCGAGCCGCCATCTTGAAGATGACGTAAAATGATTCTAGTGCCAGGCCGTCTCTCGTTCACTGCCATTGTGTTCATCAATTATAGAGCCTGGAACTGCAACCAATTTAAGTCAAGTTTGAAGATGGCAGCTCGCGGGGAATTCAGACTCAAGAAATGATCAAGCTGAATCGTCTGGCGCTAGCTCTGTTAACATAACTTCGACTAACTCAAGGGCACTGCAGAATCGTGCATTTTCAATCTGTGCTCCAAAAGTGTTGCCCAGTTTACCGAATTATGTTTGTTCGTCAACAAGCATCGGCCATTTTAAGACAACTTAAAAAACTCCCCCTTGCTAGGCTTTTTCAATTTAGCTTCTTTGTTAATTTTTCACTATTAGTTTTTCAATTTTAAACTCTGTAAGCAAGTTTCTTTGATAATTTTCAGAAATGGCACTTTAAATACCCAATTATTATTATTATTATTGCCAACTTGAACTAAGGCAATACTAAAGTCGCATTTATATCAGCCAAGAATCCCCTCAGGCACATGATTTGGTTATGTGACAAAGTACAAGGAGCAAGATGTTGCAGTTTTCATTTTCATGGAGGAAATGATGTCCTTCACAGACACTGTACAGCGAATCCCATTGCGTGGCACTTTACGAGGAGTGATATAATTACATGCTACCGCGTGAGAAGTAACATTTGATATTGTGCAAGAAAAATGTTATTTGATATTTGATGTCCTGGGTGCCCTGATACTGTTCATATAACAACTTTTCTTGGCACTTTACTGGGGGAAACGTAGCTCTTCATGG
>JAOBYH010314400.1:0-16238 GCA_025403525.1 Umimayanthus kanabou | reverse complement strand
AAATGCTTTTGGGGGCAAAAATTAGGGTCAGGGTTTGAAAACGCTTTGGTACATTTGCTTGCTAAAATGATTTGACGTGATATTTGATACATCAATCAGCATTTCAGACATCAAAATAACTGATTTTCATTTGATTTATATTTTATTCAAATGCTTGCTCAACTATTAAAACTTTTAAACATCATATTAAAGTTAAACCACCAGAGAACACATTGCACGGTGTAAATACTGAACTTACCTCGCCATTGTCATAAGACCTACATTGTTTTCTGGGTTTTGTCTTGTTTTAGAATGACAAATCAAACTAACTGCGTCTTGCTGTGCTTGGACTCTTGTGGGAAGGTAGTCGCCATTTCTCATAAACTCACTGTTGTCAACGCTGTATAATTCAAAGTACAAGCGTATTTAGAGCAAACTTACTACACAGGGAAACAAATGAAAGTTCTTACCATAATACAGTAGATTCTAAGACCATTTTCGATACCACGATATGAAATTTAAGCAAGAAACAAAACCACTTTCACCAAACTGTTGAAAAGAAATTTTTCTCAATGACTCAGGTCAGTTTTACGCATGCTGTTGGTCTGCTGTTCCGCTGACCAGTATTTTACTCTTTCAAAAAAAAAATAAAAAAGAGAACTTCCGCCAGGTAAAATTAATTTCTTTGCGAAACATTTGCCAAATCACGTACTTGAAGCATCTGTGGCAGCTCTGTTGCAAGTGAGACTTTTATAGTCAAAGACCTGAAATGGAAAAAATCTTTGAAAAGATTGCTGACCATTTCAACAACCCTGAAATGGCCGATCGGATCCTGTGTGTGAAAGTGAGAGAAGATGGATGGGAGAAGCTGGAAGCTGCAAGTTTGTTGAGACACATCAGATCCAAGACAAAACCATCAGATGCCGGCGATAATGATGAAGGAACAAAAATTTGTTCGCAAAGTGAGGGACTTTGTTCTAATTCTATTGATATAACTGGCCCTAAGAGTTCTGTATCTTTATCTGGGACAGAGGAAATGAAGACTGAAGAAAATGAGAACTGTGAGAATGAAAGACTTGGGACTGAGATTGGCAGCAATGATGAGGGGCAGCGGTTGAAAGAAAGACTAAAACCTAAACTGGCTAAATCCAAGAAACAGGAGAGCTTCTCGTCCACAACACATGAAACCTTTGATGAACTAAACAAAGAAGTACAATTACAAGAGTCTACAGTGAATACTAAGGAGAAAATCGAAAATGATCAGCTTGCAAAATCTGACCTTACTTCCTCAGAAAAGGGAAAAGAAAAAGAGACTGGTTTAGTTCATGACAAATCTGAGACAGTTTTATGTGACAATGAAATAACCACATCATCCTTAATGTCCAATGACAATGCAACAGAAGATACGCTAGCATGGGAGTCACATGACTCAGTGTCTAGCGGTGATGAGTTGCTTGAGGGAGTTTTGGTTGGTAGTAAGGACAGAGATGATTTAAATTCAACTGTCATCAAGAAGTATGAAATTCATGTGCACAGCTTTTGGCTTTCTCTGAACAGTTCCTTCTTTAGAAGTTTGTTCTACAGCTCTGGAATGAAAGAGACAAAAGACAAACAGGTTTGACAAATATGGACCTCAACACCCCCCTTCTCCCATGTCCCCTCTCATCCACATCCTTTCCCCCTTCTGCCCCCTCATCTTTCTTATTCCTCAAAAAAGACCTTTCAATCATTCCAATTCTCCTGATTTTTTCGGAGTCTCCCAAATTTACAGGATACCTCCAGTGAGATCTCCCAAATTTGGTTCAACTCAATTTCTATATTTCAATGACACCTATAAACTTTGGTACCCTTTCCCCATCATTTTCTTCATGAGTTACTTTCTTGGCTCAGTTCCTGCATGCCAGCCGGCAAAAATACAGTAAATTGGTGAGTTATAGCAGGAAGAAATTTGTTTTGCACACTTTGACTGGTCTGTCCACTAAAACAGCTAAGAACTTATTCTCTATGGACCAACCAGAGCCTGGGGTATGGGGGGTGGGGTTGGGTGGTTACCCTGATATTTAATGGATATATACTGCTAGCTCCTCCAACGGATGAAGGGCTAACGCTTGAAACGTCAGCTATACACTAAACCTCCTAGGTGAAAAACATACCATATCAACCCTTGTTGATCAAACCCATATTTAGCTCCTCTGTTTTGATACCCTTTTCTTAGACTAGCTAGCCGCCAAAAGCCCTACCCTGTCCCAGACTGAACATGCAAAATCTATACCCGCTCCCACACTAAACAGAATAAACTTGACAATTTGTATACATGTACCTTGTTCCTGACCAAAAAGCCCGAAAACCATACCCTGAACACATACCCATATAGACCCCCCCCTCCACCCTGCAAACCAGACCCAAAATATGGAAAACACGGCCTCTATTGCTTAAGTACAAAGTTAAAAACAGTTAAAAACTTATGCCTTGTTATTAAAATTCTTTTTCTTGCTGAATGTGTAGGTAGTAATAAATGTCAGTGAGTCTCTGTCCAAGATGTTCTTGTTACTTCTGGAGTCACTCTATAAACCTGATGTTGTCAACAGCCAGTCTGTTGAAAACCTACTGATGCTTATGAGGCTCGCACATGTCTATGATGTTGAAAGGACACTCAAGTCATGCCAGAAGTGAGCAAAGTCCTGTGTTTGCTTGTTATATTTACCAGATGATGTTGTATTTGTAACTTACCATAACTAATAATAATCGTGAATGTAAATTCATAGTCATAGTGACCAGGCACAATAAATAATTATAGCAAGCACAAAATTTTGACCTATTGTGCTATAATTATAGTCTTTTATGTTACAATTTTTCAATAATTAAAATAGCAATGGACATTTTAAACTGCAAACTGTACAATTATATATAGTTCCTGTCAAAAAAACCCACTCTAGCAGCTGAGTACTGGTGGATCGACTGTTCAAATGATCAACTGATCAATTGACTGTCAACCCAACAGTTTTTCATTGAATAGAATTTATAAAACTATCCAACAGGAGCTGATAGTAAGGGTTCTAGGGGTGTGCAGAGGTGTCTAGACATGTCCAGAGGTGTCTAGTGTTCAGAGATTTACAGATGTGTTCAGAAATATCTAGTGGCTGACAAATCTAGACACCTCTGGACACGCCTAGACACCTCTGAACACTAGACAGGTCCAGAGGTGACTAGAGGTGTTTCAATATATTGAGACACCTCTTGATATGTCAAGACACCTATAAACATCTTTGGGGTTCAGAGGTGTCTAGATGTTCCAGTGGTTTGCAGAGGCATCTGGACACCTGTAGACATCTCTGTTCACCCCAGGACACATTTAGACAATTATTCTGGACACCAAATTGTCTAAACACCTCTAGGTACCTCTGGACATGTCCAGACAACTCTGAACCCATCCAGACATCTCCAGACACTAGAGGTGTCTAAAATTGTCAAGAGGTACATCTAATCTAGTCCAATGGTGTCTAGAGATGTACAGTGAATGTTTCTAGACGATTATAGAGGTGTCTATAATGCTAGATGTACCTAGACATCTCTGAATGTTTCTGGACAGTTTTAGATACCTTTGGATAAATCTATGCACCTCTGAGGCCCTGAGGCAGGGGGATGCACAGGGTACACATGCATCCCCCCATAGGCCAAAGAGGTCCGAAGCTGTGTGTAACAGACCAACTTTATTTACAATGCTATTTGATAAACTTGTTCATTCAAAAAACAAAATACTAGAATATTATTTTAGTCTATGTATGTTAATCTGAGTGAAATTTTTAGTCCCATGATTCAATATCTGTTGTCACATATTTTCTCATTTTTTTTATGATTGGTTAAACATTCTGTGTGGTACTTAGTCAATCTTGGTCTTTAATGTTAACCCCTCCCCCCCTGAAATGTTATAAAGTTGGGTCCACTATGGTGTTGGTTTACACCCCCAGCCAAACTTCCTGGCTACAGACACTTTTGGAAACGTTGAGACACCTCCCTCTGTACTTGTTTAAATAACTTCAAGCACAAGAGGACATGTTCAGACACTTCTGGACACCTTGAAGTGTTATCACTAACAGTATATCAAGTCATACAATATGATTATTCAACAGTTTGCTGAGCTCTTCAGAGTTAACTGTACAGATTTGTGACAAAGCTTTAAACATGTTGGATCATGAGAGGTATGTAAAGTTTTGACTCATTAATTTATTCCTGACCAGTGAAAGTTCATACCACTTCCCCTCCCCTCTCCTCCCCTCCAGGTTAGTGTTTTCAGTTGAGAGTATTTTGTATTGATTTTAGATCATGGCTTTTAGCCATTTAGTTTGAAACAGGGTACTATATAAGTCACAGATTTTAGTCCATACACTGTATATTATGGAACAGGGTATGGATTTTAAACATCAAGTCTGGGATATGGGGATGATTTTAGAGGCTATAGTCTAGTAAATGGTATCAAAACTCAATCAAGCTCTTGTCTGGTACAAGGTCCGGAGAATGCCCACCAAATACTGTACAGGGCTATTGCAGAGTCTCAACAAGGCTTGAATAGTCTTAAGGCCTTGAAAATGTTATCAATTTGCCAAAATATTGAGATCTTAAAAGGTCTTAAATTTTGTTCAAAAAAATTGTTTCTCACTGTCAAGGTCTTAAGATTTTGTAGAAAAGAGCTTTGATGCAAGCAGCAATTGCTACAAGTTTCGTTCAGCAGTCGACCCACGCCACGTGTCGCATGCAGTTGTAAAGGGCTCGCTACTTTCCTTGTTTTATGCCAAAACTATTGCTGCATGATAGAACAGAACATTAAATTTCATAAGAAAAATTATAGAATATCCCATGATCGTGTTGGAAAGGGTTAGTTTGCAAATATCAAGAAGCACGCACTTTCTTCTTAATAAATTTTTGGATTTTGTTTGATCATTAAATTAATACTTTTTGTAACCCATTTTGTCACTTTGATTATTAAATAATATATATAATAACTATTCTATATTTTGTTTCACCTCAAGATTACAAGAAATGGATCATTTTATCAAACGATGCGAGCAGTTCTTAGTCCAGTTTTTCAGCCCACTTGACCGTCATTGGGATTCAGAAGACCTAATTTCACTCAGCTCTATTGCTCTTCAAAAAGGTATATTTAGTTACCATATTCGTACATGTTTAAAACGTCCAGAAAAAGAAGCTAAGAATATGACATAAAAAGATCAGATACCTGAATAACAAGGCTTTAACTTTTTTATTGCATTGAATATTGCGTTTAAAACACAAAGGAAACAGAACAGCAACATTTCATTAGCAAAACTAAAACTTGGAAGTTGAAATTGGCGACAGTAGTGGAGATGGGAAGAGTTTCAGTCAGGGACAAGATAATTTCAAAGACGGAAGTCCCAATACCATTCAGAACAATTACAAACACGTTCATGATCGAAATCTGTGAAAATACACGTGTTTCTCTTCGTCCAGTTTTGTAATGTATTTCGAGAGTATCAAACTTCGCGATTTTTTGAGAATTGCGAAAATTAGTACTCGCGGAAATTTGTACGAACAGGGTACGAACAGCTGTAGTCCCAGCTGCCACTGTGACGGCCCTTGCTGGCCAGAATCATACGAACGACGACGAGGGTAAAAAAAGTTATTAAAATGTCATCCTCCTCCAAGTATGTTTTGTACTTCTGTGAAAACACCGAAACTTATAAACGACTCCTTTATATAAATCCATCATCTCTTTGGAACAAAGCAAAAGTTTACTAAAGAAAACTTCTGGATACACATTGATTTTACACTGGCTTCGCATTTCTGTTAGTAGTAATTTTATTATGTTATATCTTCCCAAAGGGTTTTTCAGATAGTAATGGTCAATAATTACATGATGATATAGAACATTCAATCCTTGCAAAATAACAATAATTATGTTCGCTTAAATTGAAATGGTTAAGAGATAAACTATCTTAATAGTAGACATAACAAATTCAGTGTAAAGGGAAGATATAGTTTAGATTTTGAGCTAGGCTTAAAGTACGTTTCGCTTAGAGATAAAATGTTTAAAGAGTTAAATGAAAAAAGAATAAAGAAGGAATCGAACAACAATCAACGGAAACGAAATTCCGGTAATTGATAGATCCCCCAGCTAAGTTGGCTGCAACGATTTCCAAATATATTTACAACTGCTTTGCGAATAGAGAAAAGACACTCTCCCACTTAAATATATACAGTGTACGTAAAAACTAGTATGTCAACAGTAAACTGAATAGTATTTATTGGTTAAACGCCAGTGTATCTTTTTGATTACACGGCACCAATAAAATAACTCTGTCTGTCTGTCTGTCATTGATGAACAGTAGATTCCCAAAGTCCAGCTGGTTTAACCACTATTAAATACGTGTGATGCTCTTCTTAAATTGACAGTGATTGGCAGTGACGACTTGTGTTTGACCAGTGAGAATGTTGTATTCCAAAGCCTCATGAAGTGGGCAGAGGTGAATGAAGTATTTGGAGAAAATCTTCAGCCGCTTTTGGAACTTGTCAGATTCCACAATATTACCATCAACTACTTGCACGACATGGTGACTAGTGAGCATCCAATTGCCTCTACTGTGCCAAGCTTTCGTCGCCTTTTTGAGGATGCCATCTTCTTCCGTGCATTCTCTGAGGTATAAAAATGCTTATAATGTACAATGAACACTTTTAAAAACAAGCAGATAAAAAGTAAGAAAGTTAGTGTAAGGGAATATGAATAGGAAACTCCTCAGTCAGTGAACTGTATTCAAAGCACGTTTCATTAATGTGATTAATACAGATATACAGTGGGTGGGTATATACTTGGGTGGGCTTAAATCCGGGTGGACTTTAATCCGGAACTTTACGGTATAACACTCCGTAACAATCCGTTATGACTAAGAAAACTGGAATAGGAAAGTACCCCAAATCTACACTGACAACGGAAAGCGAATCGAGCATGCTTGATTGGGTAGTGATGCATAAAGAGTTTCCAGTAGCAAACGTAGTTTGATCCGGGTTAGGGCTAGGGTTATTAACCACTTGCGTACACTTATTGGAACTTTGAAAAATTAGGAGTCAGTGGGTAAAAATTTTACAAAATTGCAAACAGAATAATCATGTACCTTGCTAAACGTCTGTTGTTTCAGGAAAGACGTGAGTGTGATGATGAATATTTCTCCCAGTGCTCTCGTAAATTGCTTGATGAAGCTATTCTCTTCAATTGGACAGTGGAACTTCAAGAAAACATAGAGTTTCCAGACAAGAAAAAAAAGATGATTAAGTCACCTCACTTCTGGGTCAGTGGTTACGAAATGTAAGTCGCTGCACTGGGAAAACGCATTAATCGAAAGAAATTACAAGGAGGATACACTAGCGAACAAAAACGCTGTAATAATGTGGAATGGCTTTATAAAAACAGCTTGAGATTCCTTGCAACTCTTTTGGATTTTAGACATAACTAAGGAGTTAATTCTCCTTTCAACGGTAGTTTCGATCGCTTTAGCTTTTCTCAATTCTTCATATTTTTAGAATTAGCTTGCTGTACTTTTGTTAACATTTTAATTAGTCTTCAATTTTCCCATTATTTTAACTGTGTAATATGTTTTTCATACTGAGAAGCCCTTCTGCAAGATACTGAAATTCCGTATCACCTTATGTACCTCATGTACTAAAGAAGGCTAATTTTATCAAACCTAAACTCCGTTCGGTTAAAATTCTCCAGCAAACAAATTAACATAGACAGCTTTTGACCTAAACGGAGGAAGGCATGAGTGTAAGTGAATTATTATTCACCAATTTCTGTTTGTCTCAAAGGATGCACTTGAAGGGAAATTAAGTTTTCCTTAGTTTGTATAAAGTATTGTGCATGGTTTGGACCATTAAGTCTCATATATTAGTGCAGCTTCTTTGTTGTTTCGACACGTCTAGTGATGTCTTCTAGTTAAATGCCACAAGTTAGAATATTTGTTGCCATATTTAGTTAAGTCAAGTGTAGTTTCTCTGTTTAAAATGTTCCCACTGGGAGTAAACTCGTAACTCTATTTTCTTTCCAGGGAGAACAACATAACATCATTTAAACTTTGCTAATGGATTTTTATGCCCTGATAATGATCACAGTGCAAAACGTCAGGGAATTAACTATTACTTTTTCTTATGAACGTCACTTTTTAATAGTAAAATGTAGGACCAAAATTTGCATAGTTTTTTGGATTTGAGCAAAGGTGTAAGTTTTGCCAATAGGGACCTTTAGATTTAATTACGAGTTTGACTACGAGTACGACTTCTTAGATTTTTAACTCGTAATATTGACTACGAGATCTTCAGCTATTCTCGTGGTAAACAGAAGGACGGCCAGGAGTTTTGACCCGACAACGATTTTGCGAACTCCTGTCACGAATTTGGTCGTACCAAAAAGTCGTAGTCGAAGTCGTACTGGTTGTCAAATCTAAAGGTATCTAACGAAGTGGTTGAATGCGACTTACGCGTAATATTTGTCATTTTCTAGGTACTTGGAGCTAAAGTTGAGACCTACAGGAAACCAAGGTCTATACCTAACCATCTGCCAAAGTGACTTTAAAAACCCTGGCAAATGCTTTGTGAAACTGAAGTACTCGCTGAGTTCAAACATGCTCAAAGCCACTCATGTCTTCAACGAGGTGGACATTTTTGACAGAGAGGGCGCTGGGTGGGGTTATGAGGAATTCTTTCCTTTATCATGGGAAGAATTCAGGGAACATGCAAAGAGAACTCCTTTAATAATAACTGCACAAGTTAGGCTGCTCGAGTAACAACTCGTTATGAACTGGACAAACAAGATTGTGTATCCATTAAGTTTATTTCCAGTCATAATTTTGTCTTGGGAAGAATTCACGAAACATACGAAGAGAATCCCTTTGATAATTACTACACTGCACAAGTAAGGCTTCTGGCTCGAGTAACAATTCGCTGTTGTGAACTGGACAAACAAGATTGTGTATCCATTAAGTTCATTTCTAAGTCAAAATCTTGTCATAGTAAGAATTCAAGGTACACACAAAAGAACCCATTTGATAATAATTGCATAAGTTAGGCTGTTTGAGTGACAACTCGCTGTTATGCACTGGACAAACGAGATTGTGTATCCATTAAGATTATTTCTAAGTCAAAATTTTGTCTTGGGAAGAATTCAAGGAATTATATATGAAAATAACCCCTTTGATAACAACTGGACAAGTTAGGCTGCTGGAGTGATAACTCGATGCAAACAAGATTGTGTATCCATCAAGTTTAGTTTCTAAGTGAAAATTTTATCATGGTAAGAATTCAAGGAACTCGTAAGAAGAGAACCCTTTGATAATAACTACACCAGTTAGGCTGCTCGAGTGACAACTCGCTGTTATGAACTGGACAAACAAGATTGTGTATCCATCAAGTTTATTTTCTAAGTGAAATTTTTATCATGGTAAGAATTCAAGGAACATAAGAAGAGAACCCCTTTGATAATAACTACATCAGTTAGGCTGCTCGAGTGACAATTCGCTGTTATGAACTGGACAGACAAGATTGTGTGTTCATTTAGTTTATTTCTAAGTCAAAATTTTGTCATGGGAAGAATTCAAGGAAGATACGAAGATAACCCCTTTGGTGGTAATTGCAAAAGGTAGGCTGCTGAGCGACAACTCACTGTTATGAACTGGACAAACAAGATTGTGTATCAATTAAGCTTATTTGTAAGTCAAAATTTTGTCATGGGAAGAATTCAAGGAAGATACGAAGAGAACCCCTTTGATAATAACTACACCAGTTAGGCTGCTCGAGTATTTAAACAACTCGTTGTTATGAACTGGACAAACAAGATCGTGTATCCATTAAGTTTAATTTTAATTCAAAATTATTGTAAAATGTTAGATGCAAATCCGGCAAATCCTGTCAAGGAATAAAATGTGTTGCTCTGTTGCAGCAATGAAAAGGTAAGTTTCCAATGAATTGATGGAATTGTGTGTATGTGGTATGGAAAAAGCGAAGGTCTGTTGTCAGAGACGATGTTTGAGATTTATTCTATCGAATTCAAGAAATTGAGATCTAAATAGTTAATCAATTTGTTGCAGTATCCTATCATAACATTTGATTTACAATTGTCATAACATTCGTATTCCAATATCTGATACATGGAGGTGCCGACTCTGTGCCTTCACCTAATCGACTCAGAATAACTAACTGTACAGGTGTCCACTTTGTGCCCATAGTTTTCATATTAGGCCTCCATCAATAACATAATTTGAAAATATCTACAATACCAATAGACATCGCTTAATGCGCAGCATAGGTGTCATTCTTTACAAAAATGTGTGCTAAGGTCGGGGATAGGATTTGAAATCTTAATCAGATTTTTTAAGGTGATATGACTTGCTATTTTGTTTTCGTCATTAAGGCCAAACCAACAAAAAGGTAATTGGGTTTGGCCAATTTCACCATGCCTTGGCAGGGGGTATGGGCACGCAGAACCCCCCACCCCCCAACATTAACCCAATTTTCCCGTTTTCCGATACCTTAGTTCTTCAGTTCTTGTCCATATCCTGTTGACAGAGAATATCTTCCACTCATCCCGCTCCCCTTGAACAAAAAGCTTTTGTCTAGCCCTCGAGCAGCAAAGCTCTAGTAAACAGCAACAGCAGACATTTCGATCCTTTTTATTTCCAGTTAGAACAATATGCATTTCGACATTTGTCAACCATCAGCAGATATGAATACGTTAAGTTATTGCAGAGGTTTTTCTGTTTTAAATTGAAAGGTCTCTGCCGCCTGGACTGGTAACTTTACAGACTGCGATGTACTATGGAAGAAGCACAGCTTTTGTTTCCAAGAGTGTGGAGCAGAAAGTCATTATAGTCATCAGATGTAAGGATGCATTTGTTTCGGATATTTTACAATCACTTTCACATTATTCAACAAATTTGTAGCCGATTGTACGTTTTCCGGTATAGTTTACTCGTTATCTGCAAGCCCCAGGATACCAAGAGGAAGGCGAAACAAAGCACCCTGGTGTTTGCTTCCTTTCAAACAAACCCTTCTTTCAATATCTGCCCTACAAGCAAAATTAAAGTAACGCTTCAGACAAAACTCCTTACCAAGAAAAGTTGAAGGTTCTTACATCAAAATATTAAAGAATTTGGGTCAACCAGAATACCTTGCGGCTGACCAAGTTGAAAAGTCTTTGGAATGAAGATGGTTTGCAGTCGTTGAAAAGCTGTGGAATTCCGTGTCTCCGCAACACCGTTGCAGCCTAGCTCTGTCCTTAACAGGTTTTCCACGCTCTTCAAACCTTTTCTCTGTTCGATTTGTAATACCTTCAAAAACTTATTTATCGTGAAGATGCGATGAACGAACTTGCAGCACACACTACTGATCACTCAAAGAAAGCTGATAGCTGATAAATCCAACCGGTTGTGAAGATCAACAAACTTCAATCGGAGTGTACTAAGCTGCTTTGTTTTTTCTTGTTCGTGTTTTGTGCAAGGCCAACGAACAAAACAAAGAGAGGACGAAAACATATATCAAAGAAACTGGCCGAGTTTCATAACCAAATAACCCGTGCTTTCAACCAAACTCAAAACAAATAGTTTGCACAACAGTGGGTTGCAAGGCAAGGTCATGCACTTCCGACTTTTACCCCCTCCTACTTCGATATCCTGGAGCTTGACAAAATGATTACAGAACATTAAAGGGACATTTTCAAGGAAACGTCATCACAATACATGTAAGTACTTCGAAAGTTGAAGTAAATACTAGAAACAATGTTACATGGTAACCACAAAACATGTCTATAATAACAACAGCCCCGAGTTCTTAACTCAGGCAATAAAAACAAATTATTTTCTCTATTTTAATCTCTCTACACAGACTTGTATTGAGGAAATTTGACGAAACAATGGAAGATGCAACATAAACTATCACTACTTCTACCTGACAATGCCCATTTAATCATGAAAATTTTCCAAACCTACTTTCAATTACAGTCAATTTCTGCAATTTATCACACTGACAAGAGTTGCACACTGTAAAATATCACTGATTCAAGGCCTATAACCTTTTTTTTGTCGTATTTTACAAGCAAACGTATCACAGAACCGCAACACGCAAGAATTTCCTGAAACCAAATTTTCCTAATTTCTTGTTAAACATCAATTTGGAAGTCTTGGTTGTGCGTAGCAGCTCGCGGTTACACTTCTGTTTGATTGGGTGGTCAGACAATAGCGGATGCTTCTAGCTGATTGGTCAACCAAACAATAGGTTACACCTAACCATTCAGAAACAAAACAAACTGAGCTGCTTTGTGGGTCGACAAAATTACACATAATGGAGCTGCTACATAACGCAGACTTGTCTTCTTAATGAAGCAAATAAGGTTGACAAGCTTCGGTTTGTATTTCATTGCAATAAGATGCTGATGTAATCGATGAACATGAATACAAGAAAATTAGAATAGGAAAAGGAGTTAAACTTCTGGAAACCTTGCATACTGAATGTTTCTAGAGCATGTATCCAAATTCGACAGAGAAGTTCGTACCTTGGCTGGTTACTGTGAAACACTCATTATGACACTAACCGGCCGGTTGATTCAACTGAAAATCGATTTCCGCATCCATCAAGTTGAAAGCAGCATGAATTAGATCAGATGCAATTTTAAAAAATATGAATTAGATCAGATGCAATTTTTAAAAAAAATGAAAATAATAAACTTCAAAAATTGCCAAATTCTAACAATTTTCTTTTTACAATACACAAAATGATTATCTTCCCCTTTTTCCCACGTTGATTTTACATCTGTCTGCACTATACACCTTTTCTCACTTTACTGTTGTTAATGACGCCCTAAGTTTTGAGCCTACTTACTTGTTCTTTTTAGTTTAATTACTTTATTCTGTGGTCAAAACAAAAAGTTATACAAGGTACTGGTTTTGAATAGTATGAACAAATTTGTTTCTACTCACTTTACATAGTTCCTTTTAGTTGATTCACTCTATTCTGTGGAAAGTATACAAGGTTCCAGTGTCAACAAAAATCTATTGTTGATTCAAAGCATTTTTAGATGAACAAAATAAGAGTTTTCGCTTGAAAAAAAAAAAGGACAAAAGAAACATAAAAAGGCAAAGTCCCTGACGATACATTAAGACAAATCTTGGGTGGCAAAAACAAACTCTAGTTTGTTATCATAACACGAATGGCAGTCGTTTTGGAAGAAATGAATGCAAATAAAAACCAGTATTAAACAGTGAAATCGAAAATGACAATAATACGTTAAAAAGCAGCATTCAATGCTACTGAAATAAAAGCAAAACTACAAAGTAGTATAATTGATACTGTCGATTCTTTCAGTAATGCAAAAGCTAGTTCTATGAAAACTGATGAATCAACTTGTTAACTGACCTTTCCCCTCCTCACATTAACCTCGAAGCTTGCTCGTTAAAGATTTGACAACACTTACACAGCAGTTCATAATGTACAGGCAAATTTCACAGCCAACTGTAACACAGCCGAAAGGTTGCAAAACCTTTCATTGTATGACATTGTTGTATTACTTGTGTTAATGCTGTTGGCAAGCACTGGTTAATTTAAAATACTCTCAAGTCCCTAGTGTTCACTCTGCTTTTTCCGCAGAAGCCTTCTCACCCTCTTCCTTCTCTGTTTTCTCTTTCTTGCCCAACATTTTCTGGAACTTTTGTTTGAAGCTCCTCTTCTTCGTCACCTTCTTGCCTTTCTTTGTGGGGCTGCCCGGCTCCGATGACCCGCCTTGTTCCCCCTCCCTCTTGTCCAGCATGTCTTGACTCCCATCCGTTAGCTCACCATCTGATTTTTCTAGGTCATCCATGCTGGGAGGTTTTAGGCCCTCGACCTCTTCTCCATTGACAATATGTGTGGTGGTTGTCTCTGTTGTTTTCTGTGGCTCTCCATTGTCAGTTTTTGTGATGCGAGTCACCACCACTGTCTTCTTGTATTCCCTGTGCTCTCTCGTCTCTGCATCATGGGCGCCCTTCTCCTCGCCTGGTGGCGCTGACTCACTTGTGGATATCTTCGCTTGCTGCATGGCCTCTTCAACTGCCTGTAGAACCAACATATCTGCAAATCAACTCCTGTCAGGAGCAAGCATCAATATCAAACACGCCTAGCATCTAAGTCAGCCTTCTCGCTTCCAACTACTCGAACCAAACACAGAATTTTTAATATAAGATTTTATGGATCCAAAGTCTGGAACTCAATCGATGAGTTTTTAAAATCCTTGAGTGCTGATCTATTCAAATGTAAACTGAAAAAGCAATTTACTGCTCAGTACTAGCTCAATGTTTGACAGTTATGACTTTGAACATTCTATCCTGCTTTTATTATAATGCTAAAAACGAATCTTCCTTTTTGTCCTCCTTTGCTAGCTCCTAATTTTCTTGCTTACGTTCTTGTTTCATTCTGTAAGTTTTTTTTTTATTTTTGTGTTTTTGTGTGTGTCCTATTAAGATGTGTACCTTCAACTAATTAGCACTCTTATATCTGCTGACCCTTTATAACACTCAATACTTTCTTCAAAGGCCATCTGTCTAGACTAGCCCCTATGGTTATTATGAATGGCCTGCACTCTAATCCTGTATATCTTTCTTCATTTTTGATTTCGTTTATTGAAACTTTATTGAATCCAGAGTGCTATTTAAATAAGTTTGTTGTTGTTGTTGTCCTGTTCCACGGTTCCTGCAACTACTGTAACAACTCATAAAGTTTAAGATCTTTTTAAGACTTTTTAAGAACTAAATTTGGAAAATTTAAAACCTAATTTTTCTTCAACCTTGTACTCAGAAGTTGTGATACGGGCCAACAGTTACGTAAATTGTAACTCCTGTTCTACCATGTAACAATAGTTTTGGTATAAAACAAGGAACGCAACAAGCCCCTTCAACATGCAGCGTGGGTCGTCTGATGAGTGAAAACTTGTAACAAATGTTACTTGCATCAAAAATATTACAACTCTTTTTATATTGGCTTCAAACTTTGACTGTGAAACCATAATTTTTTTTGAAGAAAATATAATAAATTTTGGCAAATTTAAGACGTCTTCAAGGCCATAAAAATACAAAATGAAAAGAAAGACTTTTTGAGACCTCGTGCTCGTGGGAAGCGTGTGTTCAATAATCAAAGAAATTTTTGAGTTTCATACACTTCCACTCTTCCAGACAAACACAGTGAATGGTCATTCATGGTTTCCGACAACTGGTTCGAAAGTCGAAATAAATAACATCAACCATTTCTACTCTCCAAGGCAAATGAACTTAATTGTCGTTTTATGGGTATCCATCAACTGGTTCAAAAGTTAGAATGAATAACACCAATCATTTCTACTCTTCAAGACAAGCAAAATGAATGGTCACACTTTCATAGTGTTTCGTCATCTGGTTCAAAAGTTAGAATGAGTAACATCAATCATTTGATTCAAAAGTAAGGGTACAAGGTTTTTTTCATTATCTTCCTTTATAGCAGGACAAGCCTTCAAACTATTTTTACTGAGTGTACATGTATGATACCTACAACAATGTACACAACTTTTAAATTCAAATTTAACAGAAAAGAAATGAAATCTATTACTTCAAACGGCTATCAAAGGTTTCTGTTTTTCATAATTTTGGAACAGGCAGAAACTTTTGGAACATTCTGGAATGTATTCCTAAAAGCAAGTTCTCTGTGAGTGTTCAATTTTGTGTCACACCTGTAGAGCATCTTTGTCAGCTCTCTCTGGTTGACGATCTTTCACTGTCACAGGTTCAGGCTGCTCTATCAGCTCTGCTTTCTCTTTCTTGTATTCTGTGGATTTCACTGTGGAGAGGAATGAATAGACTTCTTCATCACCACCACTACTACCATGATTAGCTCTCTTACCAGCTACTATAACAGTGATAACAGCACCATTATCATTACCACCAGCACCAGTGCCACCTACACACAACCACACACTTCACCACCACAAGCAGCTGCCAGCACTACCACCAACTACATCACCACCACATTCACTACTACCACCAACACACAACCACATTTATCATCATAACCTTTACACAACCACATTAACAACTGCAACCTTCACACAATCAATATTACTACCACTAGCATCACAACCACCACCACATTCACTGCTACCACCAACACACAACCAGGGGCGTAGCCAGCCAGTTTTTGCTGGTAAGCCCTGGGACCATTTTATCTGTCCTGTAGCTTCATTTTCCGAA
>JAOBYH010312179.1:0-16260 GCA_025403525.1 Umimayanthus kanabou | reverse complement strand
ACACAAACACAAACACAAACACAAACACAAACACAAACACAAACACAAACACAAACACAAACACAAACACAAACACAGACACAGACACAGACATAGACCAGCCAGACACAGACACAAACGAAGACACAGATAGAGACACAGACAGAGACAGAGACACAAACACAAACACAAACACAAACACTGAAAAGGAGGATATGGGTCTTCTTCACCAGTGGTCTTGAAATGGTAGTGATAAAAGGTTTTAGACTAAGTTTTAGACGGACAGATAGACAGGTGACTAGCAAGCTGTCACACAGGAAAAAAATGAGACTGATGAAACGGCTACAGGTAAACAGACAGACAGACAGACAGACAGACAGACAGCTTCAAATATACTGAAAGGCAGATAACAAAGACAACATTTAAATTGCCTTTGCCGCTGTTGTATGCTTTGAAATGCACACAATTTCAAAACAACGACATAACTACAGGCTCCATCATCACCAAAGTTTGAATTTTCTCATCAGATACTGGCACGAGAAGGGTGAAAGTGGACAGGAAATTCGACAGCTCAACACCCAGCTGACTAAATTAGAACAACAGCTACAGAACGTGTTGAAGGAGAAAGCTGAACTGGCGAGGAAACTGGATGACACCACTAACCGCATGGGATCGCTTGAAGTGGACACTAAACGGGTGGATCATGAGAAGCAGGATTATCAGACAAAGTATGTATCTGTCTGTCTATGGTTGCCGAAATACTCATAATTGTTGTTTGTAGGAAAAGGTAACGTTCTGCTAGCTAGTGTCTTTTGCGGATGAAAAGAGAAAGCGGGGGAACGTTTTGCTCAGATAGAAATAGAAGCAGACGGAGTGACTGACAGGCTGACGTTTGCAATGACTAATAAAGTGATTGACTAATGAAGATAACAATAAATAACAACAATAATAATAACTATAATAATAATAATAACAAGACTAAGAAGTATTTATCCTTTGCACTTTTTATAAATATGTTGATTAACGACAATGAAGCCCGGGTCGAACGGGGATGAGAGTGCATGAGAGTTGACAAAAGTCACTCAACAAACGTGTGAAATTCTCATCAACTTGAATATGTTCAAGTTGATGGGAGCGCTCAGGAAGCGATGAGAGTGCTCAAGAGCTCAAGAGTTGGTAGTCAAACGAGAGTGAGATCTGAACTCTTATCGAATGTTGTGTACGCTTGACCCAGGTTAAATTTGACAAACTGGAGAGTGAAAAAAACTAAGTATCTGACACATGAAAACACAAACTTGGCTTTTTACTGACTGGCCGAACAGCAAAATTTATTGCTTGAAATTACATGATTGTGTTTCAAGACCTCAATTTTATTTGCTTTATGCTGAAACTCTAACACTGGTTCAATAACACGTGCATTTCTCATCGCTACAGATATCAATGCCTCACCATGGAAGTGACCAAGAACGAAAAGATTGTAGAAGAACTACGAAAACAAAATAGTTCATTGGAGAATGAACTTCATTTCCTGAGGCGTGATGTTGAGCAGACACATAGCAAACTCACTTCGTGCCAACGAGAGAGTGAGAAATTTAAGAAAGAGATTTCCTCGTCACGTGAAATGGTAACAAAAGAAGAAGAAACTAAAGCGAGATACCGTCGAGAGAGAGACCAGCTGCAACAAGAATTGACAACTATGAAGGAAACTAACGCCGAGTGGAAAGATATGTGTGAGAAAATCCAGCAGGACAAGGAGAGATTGCAGCAAGAAATGTTAGTGGCACAAAGATCTATTGCAAGATATGAATCCAGCTACGAAAACACAAATCAAGAGAAACAGACTTCCCAGCAGGAAATTAACTCACTGTGTAGCAAGATTAATCTACTCGAGAGCCAGTTGAAGAGCTGTCAACAGGAAGAGAACAGTCTAAGGAATCAACTTCGAGAATCAGCAAGACATAAAGATGACGGGTTTAAAATGCAGAGAGATTTGGAAGAAGCCAACCGCAAGGTGGAGCGCTTGACTGAAGAAATGAACGCCAAAGAAAACCTTCTTCAACAAAGTAAAAGAGAAAACAAGAATCTGAAAAGAGAGCTGAAAGACTTAGCAAAGGAGTCTGATAATTTGGTGGAACGAGACAGACAAGTTCGAAGCCAAGAACTTGAATTCACAGAAGCAGAGCTCTCGAGGGTTAACCACCTTGTGCGAACAATGGAGGCTGAGAGAGATTCGTTGAAAGAGAAAAATATAGATCTTCAAAAAGAGTTAATGACATCTCAAACGAAGAAGTCAGAGCTTGAGAAGGCATACGAGAGACTCCGCGACCGCGAAAGCAAACTTCAGCGCGAAGTTTCAGTTTATCGTGAAAACACAACGCGGCTTGAGCACGAGATCTTGCTTTATGAACAGGACAAGGCTCGTGCAGAGACCGCTGCCCAATCAGCTGAGGGGCGCACTGGAGAACTTTCACAGGAGATACTTGATGCGCAGAGGGAACTAGCCGAGTTGGAAAGGAGGTATCGCGCTGGTAAAAGCGAGGCTGAGACTGCCAAGGCTGCTGACCAAACAAAGATTTCCAAACTGGAGAATCAAATTCAGAACTTACAGAGGCAAAAACAACTTCTTCAGCAGCAGTTAGACGAAGCAAAAAATAGCGCAAAAGCAAACCAAGACGAACTTCAGAAACTGAAGCACAAGATTCAGGAACAACAAGAACAAACCGAATCGCATTCTAAGGGTGCACAAACTAAAGACTATGTCATCGAGAAATTGAGATCGGAAAAGATTTCTACAGAACGTGAGCTGGAGGTTTTAAGGCTTGAGCTCCAAAGTAATTCTACCTCAGTACAACACTTTAAGGAGGAAAAGGACGAGCTTGAGCAAGAACTTAGTACCAACAAACGAAGACTGGTAGAGATGGAAAATTTTTACAAATCCCTGCAAGAAGAACATGAAGAACTCGTAAAGGAAGCAGCCTACTCGAGAAACAAAGCTAATGAAGTCGAGGGCGACATTGCTCAACACCAAAGGGATTATCAGAAGGAAATCCGTTCAAACGAAATTAAAGTCTCAAAACTTGAAACGCAGATGCAAGCTATTTTGAAACAAAAAGAATGTCTCAGAGATCAACTGGAGGAAGTCAGAGAAGAATTGCGTAAGAGCAAGGAAGACTACGTTAGCCTACAGAGAGAATTTATTGCCCATCAGAAGCGTTGCGATGTTTATCGTAAAGAACTTCTGGCTAAAACCAGTGCGATAGAGAAAATTGAAGCAGAGAGGAGAGAGCTTGAGCTAAAACTTGAACAACTCAGGAGGGAACTAGCAGAACGACAAATGAAAGGCCAGTTACTTGGACAAAAGAAAGATTACTTGGAGGAGGAAATACGTGCAGCCGAAGACAGAATCGCCGAACTGGATAACACATCGGATACATTGAAGCAGGAAAAGGAAAGAATTCAGCGAGAACTGTATGCGGTTACAACTAAACTTACAACGGTCGAAAATGCATATGCGAAAGCTCAAGAGAAAATCCTCGACTTGGAGCAACAGCTCAACTCAGCGCGTAAAGTGATCAGCGAGTTAGAAGAGGAGCTGTTTCTTCTTAGAAATAAAGTAAGTTTCTTACTTTTACTTTGTAACTTTGTTGTTTGGAAAGCACTTAAAAATCCAGAAAGTTGTTCTCAAAAGCTATTCAGACATAATTTTCTTTCATAAAGCAAATGATTTGTGTGGTTTCAAGGATGCAGTAAAAGCGATTCTGTGTCGTTTTCTCTTTGGGTTATCTTGCATGGTGACACAGGACTTTTACAAGCATGAAGCTCGTATCTGCAAAATACTTGATATTTTAGATATTTTAATTTGTTCTTTAAGATTAATGGGATGTATGCCAAACTTTAGCGAGGACTTCCGAGGGTTTCCGAGGTTTGCGTAGATTGCCCGAAGATTTTCCGAACTTTTTTGAAGATTTTCCGAAAGTTTCCGGAAATTTTCCAAAAATTTGTGAATTTTGTGTGTTAAAAAGAACAATACACAGCGGAATGAAGATATGAACTTTATTTTCGAGTAGTAAGAAATATTTTACAAACGTAACAACAATATCCTCTGGTTTTTTTCCAGGTGGCACATTTTGACGCTACTTATGATCAAGGAACTCAGAGGATGGAAACCCTTGAAGAGCAGCTAGAAGAGGCACATCGCAGTTTGTCTGAGATTGAGCTGTCTTATGACGTCAGTGAGAGAGAGAAAGAAGACCTGAAAGAACAACTGACACATGCAGAAAGAAAAATAGCTGAGTTGAAGCTCACGCTTCAAAAAAGCGAGGAAGAAAATGACGATCTTGGTAGGGAGCTCGAGTCTGCAAAAAATCGTGTTTCAAAACTTGAAGGCCAGTTGAACAGCGCCAATCGACAGAAGTCGCAAGCTCGTGATCAACTTGAAGAAGCAAAATCAAAACTTTCAAGGACTAAAGACGAAATTGCGACGCTTCATAGGGAATTATCAGAAAGACAACGTAATGTGGAAGCCTTGAGAAAAGAGTGTCAGTACAAAGACAATGCCGTTTCAAGTTTGCGCAACAAAATCTTATCACTTGAAGCAAACTTTGAGCGAGTTAGTGAAGAACTTTCGCAGATACAAGGGCAAGGCGATCTTGTACAATTAGAAAGGCGAGAAATGCAGGAGGAGCTTCTTGGAGAGCACCAGCGCTTGAAGGATGTAGAAGCCGCATATAAATTATCACAGGATGAGAAGACTAGGTTAGAGGAAGAGCTGCATGCTTTCTACAAACGCATCTCTGAACTTCAAGGCAGTTATCAAACTTGTGAAAACGAAAAGCTTGATTTCCAGAGGCAAGTTTTGGTGCTGGAACAAAAAGTCTCTAAGTTAGAGATGGTGATCGAAGAAACCTATACCGAAAGAAATACGTTGGAATACAAAGCCGGCGAAGTGGAGAATGTTAACAGGAAGGTTGTAAACGAGTTAACAATTGTGAAAACACAACTTGAAGACTCTCAGAGATCCTGCAAAAGCTACAAGGATGACCTACGTCAACACGAAGGTAACTTAGAAGAATACAAAGCAAAGGCAACCACGTTAAGTTCAGAAAACGAGTACCTCGAAGTAGAACTTAAGTCAGTCAAGAAGGCTTTGCGTGTTCTAGAAGACGAGAAGAAAAAGTTACACGAGAGTTTAATGGGAGCTAATGAAGAACTCTGTAGGATAAAACCACGTTATGAGGTAACCCAGAAGAAGAAAGATCAATTAGAAAAGGAACTGCAAATATGCAAGAAGACTCTGATGACAGCTGAGAGTTCTGCTCGTAAGAACCAAGAAAGAAGAGATTTTGCTGAACGAGAGATGCATTTGTGTAAAGACAAGATATCTGAACTAGAGGTTGAACTCAGTACAAGCCAGAAAAAGTTATCTGGACTTCAAGCAGACTATGAAGGTTTGCAAAACGAGCTGCAAGACGCAAGAGCCGAGTTACAAGATGCCGAAGAAAACCATACTAAGTATTTGATCGAGCTGGATAGGGCTGCTGCAGAGGAGGTTGCATTAAAGCATAGTATAGAAAATCTAGAGCGTAACAATGCCGAGCTGCACGATGACTTCTCAAAACTTTTGGAAGAAAAGCAATCACTAGAAAACGAGTTAGATGCTGCAAGCAACAAGATGAATAGCCATGACAATGATGTTAATTCCTTACAACAGCAAAAGTCTCACTTAAAACAGCAGCTAGGGGATCTCAGGGAAAGTGTGATGGAATTAAAAGAAAATAATATGAAACTCACTGGACAACTGAAGGAACAGCAAAACTTGACAGTATCTTTAAGGCAAACCCTTTCAAGGAAAGACAAGAATTTTGATAACCAGTACTCGAGAATGAAAGAACTTGAAGAAGAAATTGAGTCACTCAAACACGAAATAATGAGCCTTGAGGTCTCTCGTGATACAGTTGTTGCAGAAAAGGGAGAACAAGAAAAGAAAATCGCGAATTTTGAAAGGACAATCAGCAGCACAGATGCCGAAGTTGCAGCTCTGACGGAATCAAACGACAAACTTGAAAGAGAAAATGCAGTCAAATCGCGCAGGGTATCTACTTTAGAAGGCGAACTACATAACTTACAAAGAGAACGAAATCGATTAAAAGCGGAAGTAGAAAGTCTAACACAGAAGGCAAAGAAGGACGAAGATGAAGTTGGACGTGTTAAAAGTCAGTTGAACGAACAGCGGCAGCTGAACGAACTCCTTTCAAAAGACTGCATGGACAAAGATAAGTCGATAGAAGCTCTTCAACAACAGAAAATGAGAATGGAAGAAGAGTGCTCTAGTTTGGAAGATGAAATGGAGGACAGTAGTTCACAACGTGTTGCTATCGAGAAGAAAGCAAATGAATTTGAGAGTGAATTACAACGTCTCAAAGACGAGCTTGATAAACTTCAGACGTTGTTTGCAAGTACTACAAAAGAGAAGAGCGCTTTAGAAAGGCAGATAAAATCTACGGAGGCCAAATGCCGCGAAAATGAAGCTCTGTATAGGAAATCTAAACAAAACGAAGACAAATTTAAACAAGGTTTGAATGCGTCTAACGGTAAGCTCTATGAATTGGAATCTGAAAATAAGTCTATCAAGGAAAAATATAACGAGGCTCAACGTGCATTAAATATGATACGCAAGAAACTCAAAGATCTGGAAAATGCTTATGGGCAAGCTAACAGTGAACGAAAACATGCAAAGGAAGACCTTGTCTTAGTCAACAAGAAATTGGCTGACTTGGAGTTTAAATATGAGCAAGAAAACAATGAAAGAGTTGACTCACAGAGTGAGCTAAAAGAGTTACGAAAACTGCTGGATGATAACAGAAGTAAAATGACAAACGTTGAGAGTCTCTTGTCCGAGCAAAAGCACCTTCTTGAGTTAGCCAACAAAGATCTGGAAGATAAAGAAGATATTATCCGCCAGTTGAGATCAAACAAAGTCTATCTAGAAGGACAGTTGGAAGGATTAAAGCAAAGTCTCTCTCTAAGCAAAAGTGAAGCTGAGCGATTTCAGGTGGAGAACAGCAAACTACAAAGAGAAATCCTGACTTTACACCGAAATAGTGCCGAAGCAGTCTCCAAGCTACAAAGAGCAGTTCTGGAGAAGGAACGGTTCAGTGAAGAAAATAAATCTTACCAGGTCAAATTATCATCGCTCCAACGAGAATTAGATGATCTGCTGGACGACCATAAGAGATTGGGCGAAATGGCGGAAGAAAATAAAGAAAATGCACTGAGGATGAAAAATGAAAATGAAACTTTGAACAATGAGGTATCGTTACTTCGTAGTAAGATGGATTCATTAAAGAAAAGCATAGATTCAAAAGATGCATCTATTGCCCAACTGAAAGAGGCAAAGTTTTTAATTGAAAAAGAACTAGAAGAACTAAAACTTAACTTAAAGGAAAAAACAAAAGACCTTGACGCACTTCAAGAGAAAAGAAAAGAACTGGAGTCTGCTCTAAATGCAACAAGGAAACAGCTAGCAGACGTCGAAGACTCTCTCGTAATGAGTAAAGATGTGGAGAGACAGTGTGAACGGGAACTTGAAAATCTAACCCAAAAGCTAGCTAGCACAGAGAGAGCCTATCGAGACAGTGAAGAAAATGAGAAAGATTTAAAGCAGAAAAACGCACTTCTAAGCTTGGAACAATCAAAGCTGGAAGAAAACTACCGTGATTTGGAAGGCCAAAACAAGCAACTAGAAGCTGAACTGCAATCCACTCGTTCAGAATGTGAATCTTTGCAAAGAAGCTGTGACGAGGATCAATCCGAACTAGAAGCTCTACGTTTTGAATCTTCATCCAGTAAACACAAAATCACTGCCTTGGAATCCCAACTGCGTAAACTTGAGAACATAAAGGAAGAAAAAGAACAGAAACTGGAAGACATCCTGTCAAAGACAAACGTGAATGACGGTGAGTTTACAAAATTGCAGAGAAAAATCCAAGAACAAGAGTTGTCGTGTGACTTGCATACTAAAGATCTTGCTAACAAGGAAGCAATTGTTGAGGATTTGAGAAGTGAAGTCAGATCATTGGAGCAAGATGGATCTAGTCTTCGCGGAGAACTAGTGGCTACGCAATCAGCTCTGGATTCAGCTCGACAGAGAAGCGATGCGGCGAAGAACGAGTTGTTTGAAGCTGCAAAGAAAAATGCGGACCTTGAGCTTCGTCTGAATTCTTCTCTGCGGGAGAATGAAGACATGCACAGAGAACTCTTAGAAAACCAGGGAAAAACTGCAAAGTTCGAAGACGCACTGCAGAAAGCCGTGAAAAAGTTAGCCAATCTTAGAGGAGAAGTTAAAGAAGCGAAACTGAAAGCTTCTCGACACAAAGAAGAGCTAGCTTTCTTTGAATCACAGCTTACTGAAAAGAGCTCAGCAATCGAATTAGTAACAAACGAGCTTTCTTGCAAAGAAAATGAAAACGAATCGTTGCGCTTTGAGAAGGTGTCGCTAAACCGCGAAGTAGAACTGTTGACTGATAAATTCAAAGCGGAAAAGGTTAAAGCCGACCATTTACAAGACAAGGTCAATGACCTTCAGCGTGAACTTGATAACCAAGAAATGAAAAATGCCGAACTGGAACGCAAGTTAAACAGCTATAGGAATGACAACGACAAACTGCAGAAGGAAGCTCAGGCTAGCAAGGGGATGGCTGCTGAATATAAGGCTGCAAACCAATCACTGCAAAGAGATACAGAGAAAAAAGGCTTCGAAATCCTCGAACTAAATCAAAAACTGTCACAATTAGAAGATCGAAACGAATTGTTTGCCAAAGAACGCGATCGACTAAATCGTGATGCTGCTTCACTCAAACAAGAAAACAACGAGATGAAGATGGTGCTAGATAGAGCTGAAAATGAAAAGTCCAAATTCCAAAGCGAAGTGATTGTGGTACGGCAAAGTTATGAAGATCTTCAGAGCTCCTTTGACGACATTTTTAACAAAAAGGACAGATCCCATCAAGATGCAAATTCACTCAGCGAAAAAATAGCTAAATTGGAAGCCGATAACGAATTGGCTCAACTGGAAAACGACAAAAAACAAGCAGAGGTGATTAATCTCACTGACAAGATATCCAGACTGGAACTCGCACATTCACACTGTGATAAAGAAAGGGAATCATTGCAAAGCGAGTCAAGAAGTTTAGAACAAGAAATCTTGGATTTGAAGAATTCCTTGAAGTTTGTCCAAGAGAAAGACAAAGAACTCCAAAAAGATTTAGTATCCTCAAGCAGTGAGAACGCTCGTCTGGATCAAGAGCTACAAGCAGCAAGAAACAAGATCACACGACTAGAGGCCTACAGCGGGACAAATGAAGAACAGATCAAAAACCTATCTGAAGACCTCTTGAAAGCCGAAGAACACATCTCAGAGCTTGAGATTGCACTTGGAGAAAACCGTGAAAGACAGGATAAACAACAAAGAGATCTTCTCGAAGCCAAGAAGAAAACGACGGACTTTGAAATGGCTAATAGATCCATCCAGGTCTCCAAGAATGAACTAGAGCACGAACTTAACCTTCTCAAGAGCAAGTTGGATTCTTTAGAAAATTCTTTGGGGAACGAGAAAAGAGACCGTTACCAGCTAGAAGGAGAGCTACAGGAGGCTAAGAGTAGAATCAGTGGTCTCAGGAAAGAGTTATCTGATAGCCAAGAGCAGCTGGCTGATTACAAGCATGAGAGCAGTGCTTCCAAGAAAGAACTTATCGAGAAACAGGTTTGTGGATAAAGACAACGTAACGTAACTTGGTAGAACGTTGTAGTAATCAGGACCAAAAACGAAACCCGGTGAAAGCATAAAAAACAGGTATTAAGCCGTAAACTACAGAATGCGACTTGGTATACGTGGCAGGTGTAAAGTGGACAGGGCCAACTAAGAGCCCTTTTTTCTAGACCCATGTAATTCCACACTATATATTTTTTGTACGATAGTCAAAAACCAGGTTTATCGTCGGAAATTGGTTCTTGTGAAGGCCGGTATTACCGAAGACTCAAAACAGAAAACTGTGTTGGCAAAGGCTTCTGAAAATATTCAAAACTGTAATTAATGCGTGGTAGCGTGAGACTCGAAAATTCGTTTTAATCGATGTTTGCCCTTAACAGTTGACACTGCTTTTAAAAAAACAGGTTTTGGACAACGCCTTGTTTAATCGTGTCCTGAAAAGGTACTTACATTTCAATAATTTTAGCAACCAATAAAGAAAGAACACCAAAGGGAATTCGAACTAACTTTGTAGAAACTTGGGATCTAAAATTTGCAAATTTGTTCCAATCGACTTTTTTTAAGTGTTGGTTTTTAATTCATTCAGTTGTGAATTGACAGTCAGGATTAGCTTTCTTGATAGCTGATTAAGGACAAGAAGTGAAAACTGCTAGTACCTAGCCGTCCTTGTATTTGTATGAACATCAAGATGTTATTTTCTATGTTTGGTAATTAATCCGTAAATGCATTAAACGCGTGAACGTATACGACGAAAACATTGAATTGTAGCATTCATTCGTATTCTTTACTTACTTACTTAATCCTCTTCGTGCCCTGTGGCACATAAGGCCAACACAAGAGATCGCCAACCGCCCCTGTTTCGCGCCAAGTGTTCAACCTGGGCCCAAGATAATCCATTCTCCTTCATTTCTCGTTCGAATGATCTTCTCCATGTCTCCATTGAATTGTAGCATTCATTCGTATTCTTTAACCGTTTCGTAAAGATTAATGGCAGTTTCAATATACGTTGTTCTATCAGTCGAATATGCAATATTTAAAACATTGTGGCCAACAGCAACGTGCGGTTAGTTGAGATTAGTGTATGGCTGTGTGTATTGCAAGTGGTTGACTATTATGCTCAATAACAATTTTTCCTAAAAACAGAAAACGCTCATATTGAAGTGAAGACGAAGTTGCTAACAGCTTAAGGGTAGGGCTTTACATACATATGTTTCATAAACGTAAATATTCCTATATTTTGTTTCTTCTAAGGTGACAATTGAAAGTCTACAGAGCGAAAGGTCTTTTCTTGAAAATGAACTAGAAGCCATTAGAAGAGATTTAACCACTACCGCAGCCGAAAGAGATGGATTACAGAGAGATAGAGACTACCAGGAAGAGGAACTTCAAAATCTTCGTGATCAACTTGCCAATTTAGAGTCTTCAAATGCTTCAAACAAAGAAGAAAACGAGAAACTTAAAAGAGAAATTTTGATTATGGAGACTTCTCTGTCAGAAGTGAAACTGATGTGCGAGACCCTTCAAAGAGAAAAGGAGATGTTTAGTTCGCAGTTAAACAGCTCACCAGGTGAGGACCATAGTGATGAAATCGGCAAACTGGGGAGGGAGAGAGATGATCTCCAACATAAGCTTTCGTCCCTCAACCGCGAGCTTTCCTCTCTTCAATCTTCTTTAGACGAAACAACAAAAGAAAAAGAGAAAGCAGAGGAGAAACAGGATAGCCTTCATGCATCTCTGAGGGAAGCACAGACCCATTCTCGGGATCTAGAACTTGAGAACAATCGGTTCAAGCACGAACTGGAGAACTCAAGAAGAAGATTGCGTGACCTCGAATCAGCACAACAACTAGCTACGCAGGAATCCATTAAGCTTAAAGATGAGCTGAACGAAACTCAAAGAATACTAGCGAAGTTAGAAGCAGATTACGAGCTTATTCAAAGCCAGAGGGGAGATCTCCAGAAAGAGGTTAATGCTGTACAGAAGCGGTTTTCTTCCTTACAGAGTGCTTATGAAAGATGCCAAGAGAGGGAAGCTGAGCTTGAACAAGAGAATCTTAGCAGTTACAAGAAGGCTTCAGCACTAGAGCTTGACCTCCAGTCTGCACGTGAACGGTTAGCCAAAGCACAAGCTGAATGCGCAGCTGGAGAACAGAAAACCGCTGACCTAAAAGATGAAGTGATTGAGGCACAAAAGAGAGTTAATGAGCTTGAGACTTCTTGTGTCCGAAATAAAGAAAGAATCGCCGAGCTTGAAGATGAACTAACCAGTATCAAGCGTCATATGTCAGATGTAGAGAGCACACAGGGGACTCATGGTAACGAGGACCATAGCGATTTTGCATTGAAGCAACAAATTGCAAGATTAGAAGCAGAGCTAGAGCGTGCTTTACGTGAAAGGCGTTATGTAGACACTAGGTTAGATGACTTGAAGAAGAGGAGAGATACCGAGAGAGATGAAGCCAACATCACCAATCAAAAACTCCGTGAGAGCGAGAGAAAATGCCAAGACTTGATTCGGGAGCTCGCAGAAAAAGAAGCAGCCATTGTGGAAATGCGGAAGCAAAAACACAATACTGAAAATGAAATGGAATCTTTCAAACGAGACCTGGAAAGAGAAGATCTCACAAGCAAAGAAAATGACAAGTCTAGAGATGATTTTGAAATGGAGATGACACGCCTTCGTGACATTATTCAAAAGCTAGAGAAAGACATTAAGGCAAATGAGGAAGAGAACCAAAAATTAAGAAACGACGCCATCGACGCTCATAATCTGGTTTGCCAGCTTAAAGACACAAATTATCTGAGAGAGGAAAATAATGGAAAATTGCAGCAAGAATTAGAATTCTTGAGAAGAAAGATTGCTGAGACTGAACAAGATTTGCAAAGATATAAAAGGAAGAACGAAGCACTTAACCAAGAACTTGATGGATATAAGTTAAAAAGCAACACTAGAGACGACGAACTGATAGAGCTGGAAGTACGAAAAGTAAAGCGTGAGCTTGAGTTGAGTCAAGAAAAACTAGCAAATCTGGAGGATCTTCACAGTGCCTGTGAAAATGCAAAAATTAATTCACATAGAGAGCTAATGGAGGCACACCGAAAAGCTTCTGAGTTGAACTTTTTGCTTCAGTCCAGCCAACAGGAGAAGGAGATGCTGGAGAACGAAGCTGCGGCCCTTCGTGGTCGTCTTGCTGGTGTGGAGAGCGGTTATCACGATGCCCACGAAAAATCGGAGGAGCTACAACGCGAGATTATTGAGATGAACCGCAAGCTCACAGAAATGGAAAACACGTGTCGCAGAGGGCATGAAAAGGATGATAGAGTTCAAAAGGAGCTGGCACTTGCAGAAAGGAATGTTTCTTCTCTAGAACAAGACCTGAGAGATTCAAACTATAAGATAAATCAACTAAGAAAGGAGTTGGAGAATGCAACATCATCTTGTAAGATGGAGCGAGATGAGGTTCAAAGCCTAACATTGAAGCTTGAAGAAGAAAGCAATCAAAACAGGCGACTTAGCAAGCAGCTTGATAACTTAAATTCTAAGTATAACTCTGAGATGGACAGGCTGCGAGACGAATTAGAGGAGGCACGAGAGCAGCTCTACAAAAATGATAAAGAATACAGAGATTGGGAAAAGGAGAAAGATCAACTGAAGATTGAATCCAGAAGAGAAAGAAAGCGACAGGAAGAAGAACTGGAGCAGCTCATAAACGACATCGACGATTTAAAACAAAAACTAAGTCGAAGCAAATTCGAAAATGCGCAGAACAAGCAAGAAAAAGATGTATTTGAGGAAGAGAACCGCAACCTAAAAGAAGAATTACGAGACATTAAGCTTGAAGTTGAGAAGTTAAATCGAGAAATCTCTGCAAACAAGTACGGGCGCGATTCATTTGAAAAAGAAAAGAAGCAACGAGACGAAGAACTTCGCAGAATTAGATCTGATAACAAAACTGCAACTGACGAATTGCGGAATGCTAACCGCGAAATCGAAAGGCTTAAATCTGAATTTTCTAAACACGACCGAGATGTTCAATCGCTGGAGAAAGAAAAGGTCATTTTGATCAAAGAGAAGGAAGAAATTTACCACGAATTAATAGTGATCAAGGAAAAGTACACAAAAGTAGAAAGGGAATTGAGAATCTACATAACACAGAAAGATTCAGATTCTTACGAGAATCAAAAGATGGAGAGAGAGCTTGAAGACTACAAGAAGAAAGTGCGACAGCTTGAAAATGAACTGAAGAGGAAAGAAGATTTGGAAAAGGAAATAAGGAGATTGAAACAAGAGCTTAGCAAAGTAAAGTCTTCTACTGACAACACCTTTTACATCATCGAAAAAGAAAAAGAAGTCATCATTAAAGAAAAGGAAGAAATATACCGGGAGCTTATTGTTATCAGAGAGAGATACACACAACTTGAGAAGGAAATTCTAATCTACTACGATGATAGAGAAAGATATTCCCGCGAGAAAAAGCAGCTTGAAGACAGATTTAACCACGAATCGAAAGAAAAGAACAAAATGCAGAACGATCTAGGAAAACTACGAGAAAGGTATTCACGACTCGAAGAAGAAATAAGAATTTACTACCAAGACAGAGAAAACTATTCTATCGAGAAGAAGCAAATGGAGGAGGAGCTCAACGAACTGAGGCAGCATCAGCGAGAAAGTTACAGTCTAAGACGTAAGAACGAAGAACTTGAGGAACAGCTCAGAAAATGGAAGGATGCTACAAGAGGTGACGTCTATAAACTGGAACGAGACCTCGATGGTGCATTGGCTCAACTTGATGACGTGACTGATGATTTGAAGAGAAAGGAAGCAAAAACGAAAGAGCTCCAGAAAGAGCTTGAAGAGACGAGACATCTTTACAACACAATGTATGCGAATGCGCATGAGAAATCCTCACAGATTCGTGAGCAGCAGTTGAAAATTTCTTCATTGGAGCGGGAAATCGATACACTTAAGGAAGATCTGACGCTAAGTCACAACGCTTATCGAGATCTTGCATGGGAACTAGAACAGAGGCAAACACAGAAAACTTCATCAAGTATTTACACTGAAGAAAAAACAATCGTTGCCGCGAGAAGGGAAACGACTAACTTGGACATTGACGTCCACGCACGCCCCAAACAGCGCACTACGCTTACAGTTGACGTGGAACCCGAAGAGAGTCATACATCGACCCTCGACATTATCGTCCCAGGGAGGGAGGTGTCGACGCTGACCATTCCATCCAAGGGCTCACAGTTTCGCCCTGTTGAGGTGACGATTGATGATACTGATAAGGATGGAGAGTACGAGGTAGAGCGAGTTCAAATGGACAGAAGAACTCGCAGGGTCCCCGTGTGGAAATACTAATCAGAGTAGAGAACTTTCGCAACGTTATTTAGTACATTTTAAATGAATGGTCTGTTTTCTCATTACTCTATAAAGATTTATCAATTTAAACAATGTAGTGAAAGTGGCCAGATACTCTTAAAAGGATCTCCGCTTGAAAAACAATTTTGCTCTCCCTTTTAGTAGTTAGTGTCTTAATCCGAATTGTGTGCACAGGTAATGGTGATGGTTTATTCAAGCCTTTTACAGTTGAAACGTAATTGCAGGCAGGTACGCAGAAGGGAATTACGGTACACCAGTACAGTACAAGACAACACAATCTATGTACTTGGCTGTATAAGAGATATGTTATAATTTATTCGCACTAAGACTTTTCTAAACAATTGCCATGCGCAGAAAATTATGCTTTCCTCTGACAAACGACGAAAGCAGTTTTAGTAAACTTCAACGAAGTGTCCAGCCGAATTAAACCTAAGAAGGTAATTACTATTGGACAATTTGAGTTTAAATTCTGAAGAACAGTAATTGAGCTAATGGTAGATAGTGCGTCTCTTGCAAATTTTGATATATAATTCATATACATATCGAGTTTTTAGGAGGTGAAAAAACAATTTTGACATTAATTTAGAGCATGAATAGATTTTTGATTTTAATAATGAATTAAACTGAAAATAGTTAGCAGTTTTATTATTTTAGTTTGTTTATAAAATTTGATAACGTATTACTTTTGTGCCGTATGAATGTATTTTCAATATCACAACTACCAGCTACAAGTATAAGATTGTAGTTAATTGTTTCTAATGATTTAGTTTTGAAATTGATCATAATCCAATGAAATGCATTGCCACACATCGCGATCACTGAACTCGTTTACAAAGTACATTTTTCTATTTGAGCAAAAAAAACGTTTTACAATAAAACTTGTACATATACAGGAAACAGATAACCATTTAGGAATAAAAATGTGAACATTTTAAATCTTTGGAGACTGGAAGTTTGTTTAGCCAATATCAGTAACAGCTGTATTAAATGGGATATCAAATTGCTGTTCTCTCCTTATCAGTTGAAAGTTTGCTAAACTGAACAACCGTTTGATCCGCTTCAACTCCTGACTCCAGTTGTCCGCTCGAAGAAAAGGGCGTGGTGCACAGTGGTGGTGGTGGTGAGGCGGGGGG
>JAOBYH010311068.1:0-16261 GCA_025403525.1 Umimayanthus kanabou | reverse complement strand
CATGCCTTTATATCTTCTTGATCCAACAAACCCCTAAGGCAAATATGCCTTTACATCTTCGGGATACAATAAATCCCTAAGGCAAAGATGCCTAAACATCTTCGGGATACAAGAAATCCCTAAGGTAAACATGCCTTTACATATCCGGGAAACAAAAAATCCCTAAGGCAAACATGCCTTTACATCTTCGGGATACAACAAATCCCTAAGGCAAATATGCCTTTACATATCCGGGATACAAAAAATCCCTAAGGCAAAGATGCCTTTACATCACCGGGGTACGACAAATCCCTTTCATACTTATCAATGTAGTTAACATGTCTTACACAATGAGCCCGGCATGACGGGATAATGACTCATAACAGACAAAACTGAAACTCGCTATAACCTACACGTTCACTGTACTTCAGGCGATAGCTTTCTAGTACAGATTCACAAGCTTGTTGACCACTGCCGGATACGAAAATCCATAAAAACCCGTGGGAAAAACTGGAAACGTATTCCCCGAACCAAGCAGTGTAGCCACATTCCTCCAGGGTCTAGAGGATGCTGTCAATTTAACCTTACACTGAGAATATCATTCTGTCTTACATCATTGTTATTACAACTTACAACTAAATTTATAAATCTTTTCAAAATAATATTTTTATCTTACATCATTATTACTGACAATAATAATAAAATTACAAATTTCAGGAAAAATATATTTTTCAATTTTTTTTAGTGTACAATAGGAGTCCGAGCCTAGATTGACTAACCACGTGCTCTACTCATCTAATATACTCAATCTGCTACCCATGATACACTTCGACTGACTCGAACCAGTCTCTTCTGTTGGCTACGTGCCACAGAAATATCAATTTCTGTCTAATTCGTTCTCTATGATCACTCAATCGCCAGAAATTACATTATTAAATTACTGCAGAAATTGGAATTGTGATTTTATAGTTTATGTTTTTTACGTGTAACATTTCTTTTTTGCTTCGTATTATCCGTGTATGTCACCCTCTCCCCCTCCTCACCAATTTCTAATAATTTTCATACCCGCTGTCAAATAAAATAATATTTATATGCACCGTTTACTTTTGCTTTCAGATCCATATATAATTACAAAAGTTATAAAATAAGAATCGTTCAGTACAGTTTTATAGCATACATAACGTATATAGAAGGTTATCAAAGCTTGCAATGCACTGCTGGGAAAAATTGGTTCAGTACGTGGTTGTTTTGCAATTTGTCTGTGCCAGAGCTTTTGGAAATGGAAAAACGTTTTATTATTTAATGAGGAGGTGCTAAGACGGGTTTAGAAGGCCCAAATGATTAAGCTGATGATTTTGCGGAGCTAAATAGTTCCTGACTCTGTATCTGATTCGGAAAGTGACGACATATCGCCATCGACTGTCAGTGCTTGCCAGGATAGTACTAATCATATAGTGAAGAGAGGACATCACGAATGAGAGTTTCGCTAGAGCACACAAGAAAAGAAACGCTCTACCTCCAGGAAGTTTTGTATTTTGAACCCAGTTTTGACCCCCCCCCCACCCCCTCCATGTAGAAACAACCTCGAAAATGGTTAAGAAGACTTTCAATGACTACACACGCTTCCACTGTGACACTAATTAGCACAAACATTGTGTTAAATAATGTTCATATTCACGATTTGAACGGCTACATTGTTTGCTGGAACTACCAAAAGAAACTGTTTTTAATTCGTTTTCAGTTATAACGGCCGGGCGTTAACCATCTCTTTATTGAAAATTATTGAATCATTTTCTTAAATAGGAGCAATAATTAGAAACAGGGCACACCACTTGAAAGAAATCTAAAATAAGCACTTGCATGCAAACCCTTATTTTGTCTGTAAGCTTAGAAACGTGGATAACACAGTCCTTAGACGCATATTTACAGTATGAACAAGGGTCTTTGTATGGTCATTTATACTACAAGAGCTAATTCTTATTTGTAAGAGTCTTTAGGTAAACACTTGAATTCTAAATTCATCATGTGACAAACACAGCAGTAGCCCATGTAACAGTGGAAAAGTAATCTTTTGAATGAAAAAGATCGCACGACGTCAGGTAAACTGTAGTACTGGCCCAATACTCGATCCAATACTCGATCTGCTGTTTTAGAGATGCGCGTCTATATCATTAATCTGCACAGTAGGGCATGCAATAACATTAACATAGGGAGAATTCGAAGTTTAATGGCAATATTCGAACAAAGTTTTTTAACAACAAGCCAGCACTGAAATGAATCAAATTTGTTGTGATAGCCCCTATTGAGATTTTGCTAATGGAATAATTTGTTAGCCATAATCTTGCCAAATTACATATATTTTGATATTCACATGACTTGTGACGTTACCAAATCACTCATATGCGACAAACACCCTGTGTCTCAAATAACATATTGGAATCATTTGGCATTTATAGCCTTCGAAATAGGCAAGATGACAAGTGAAATAAAGAAGTTTAAGATTGTCACGTGAGTTATGACGCCATCATGCAACACACATCCGTGAGTCTCATATGACATGTTGGAGTAGTTTAGCACTCTAAGCCTTTGAAATAAGCAAGATACAAGCGAATAAAGAATTTTAATTTATTCACGTGAGTTGTGACGTCATCATCCCGTACACAAATTGCGACAGGTACGTTAATAAAAATTGTGAAAGTTTTATTACAAATTGCGACGACCGTTATTAAAAATTGCGACAGGTACTACAAATTGCGACGTTATTTCAAATTGCGACAGTACAAAGTTCATTTTAGCGGTTTCGAGGTCGCTCGCTTCAATTGAATATATATTTCACAGTTTCGAGTTTTGAAACAAAAAAGTTGGTTTCAGCATTTCCCAATAGATGTCTGATTTCCTGACAAAAATTAAGGAAAATTAAAATTTGACGCCAAAACCAGTTGGTCGGTTCTTAGGCGGACAGCCTCTTTTTAGTAACTCAAGCACTTTAAAACTTTTAGAATTTTACAATACAATAATATCCACTTTATGAGCTTTTAGAATACATGTAAGTATGTGTGTATGTACTCATATGCATGTGTTTATGCATGTATGTACGTATGTACTCATGTACGTATTTAAATATGTATGTAAGTAGGTATTTATTTATGAGTGTATGTATGTATGTATGTATGTATGTATGAGTTTTACGTATGTGTCTATGTTTGATTGTTTCTATGTATGTATGTATGTATGTATGTATGTATTTATTTATTTATTTATGTATGTATGTGTGTATTTGCGTTTGTATCTGTGTGTGCTTGTTTTTATATTGTATATATGTTTGTATGTTTATTACAAAGGTTAAAGAAGGGTTGCTTGCCAAGCAACCCGAGCCACTCTTCAACCTCTCCTCGGCAGTGACACCCACGTACACGCTATGAAATGGTCTTTGGTTTAACCTTGGAAATGTCAAGAACGAGGAGATCCGATGACCTGGAAGTGATATATTGGATTTGTTTCTTGGTTTCTACGTAACATATTGCCAAACTTGATTTTGGAAACTAATAGCTTTCGTAATCCAGAATAAACCAAACAAGATCAGGAAGCATTAAAAAGAGCAATGTTGAAGATTCCAGAGATAAAAAAAACCCCTTATTCCAAAGGCAGGTCACCACGACGCCAATATTTAAACAAGATTAAGTTAGTAAGATTCTTGACGGAAAGAGCAGGAGCTCGTAAAATTATTTATCAATCAAAATAGTGATTTAACAGCAAGAGTTCAGATTTGCCAATATTTTGTCCTAACAAAAAGAAAGTTATCATGCCACTTAGGCTCAATATGAAATCCACAACTACAGATTGCACTGTCTTTGAAAGTTAAGTTTTTTATTAATGTTTTGTGTTTTTACTAATGCTAGAAAGTAGAATAATTTGTCTCTAGCAAAGCTAGAATTGAACTTTAGTGCTTACTTGCGCAACTGAACGTTTGAACAATCCCAGAAGATCTCTGCCTCTGGGCCTTAGTACAATCTTAGGTTAAGGACTCAAGTTCAGAACAATTTTTGAAATCTGCCTTCATCTTTCGCTGCGTAAATAAACAAGAACGATGAGGAGAAATGCTCAGATGGCACCATGTAACCTGTACTCTGTAGGCTTTTTCTGCGTAAATAAACAAGAACGATGAGGACAAATGCTCAGATGGCACCATGTAACTTGGACTCTGTAGGCTTTCGCTGTGTAAATAAACAAGAACGATGAGGACAAATGCTCAGATGGCACCATGTAACCTGTACTATGTAGGCTTTCGCTGCGTCAATAAACAAGAACGATGAGGACAAATGCTCAGATGGCACCATGTAACCTGTACTCTGTAGGCTTTCGCTGCGTCAATAAACAAGAACGATGAGGACAAATGCTCAGATGGCACCATGTAATCTGTATTCTGTAGGCTTTCAAGTTTCACAGGTAGTATGCTACTGCAACAATTTTCATCAACTTTTCATCATTAAGCATTAACGTTAAAAATAAACAAATATCGATTCGTTTCGTAAGTAACAGAAAAAACTGATTTGTGATTGTTAAGTGTGAAATTGAATTATTTGGTGAATGTGTATGGAACATCATCAATGTCTCAAACTCTTTTTCTCTGGTTAGTTTACTTGTGTACATGTAAGTTCTTTTCCGAAGATAAACTTGTTGACGTGTAGGTTCGTAACAGGAAGCCAAAGAAAAACTTCATGATTTGGAATCGGGTAGGGATAAAATCTTCTTCGTTGACAACGTCTTTGCGAGCATTTGCGCTTGTGACGGACTCACCAAAACGTCTCATAGTCATCTGAAAGGCGACAACATTCGGAGTAGTTTATTTTTAATGTCGAGATCAACAATAACCAACGGCATTGTTCATTTTTTATTTCTTGCTGTTAAAAAGAAAGAAACCAACGCGTTAATTGTACTTATGTTCACTTCCTTTTTCTCTCAATATAAGTGCTTTAGTGAAAAACCAATTAAACTGCATAGAAAATAGTCGGAATCTGAGACATTACAAGAAACATTTTTCCTATCAGTTTCATCTTGTATAAGTTTTCAGTGGCTATGATGATTATTCTAATTAGTACAAACAACAATTGAAGGAAAATATAACATTAAATTCCATATAACATATGCTTTCTTTTCAGAGCTTTATCAGGGTTAAATAATACACCAGCTTTTAAGAATAAAGTTAATAACGAGTACTACGCATATTTGAAGAAATTATCGAGCTTGAAAGACAAGTGGTATTTGTCGGCTTTCGAGATATACAAGTGGTATTCTTACTAATTCTTTTCGAGCACGACTAGAGTTTCTTCTTGATAACACGACTACATACAACTGTATTCAGTAATAGAAAGATGTTGTTTGTAGTAGCGATCATAAACAATTATTTTGGGCCAAATCTTATTTTAACCTTACCAAATTGAATCTAAACTCAAGCCAACCCCAGGCAATTGTAGGACATTGCAGTAATTCGATGTTAACACATCTATCTTAACCCTCGGACAACCAAGCCATTTACCGTAACAAATTAACCAAGGGGGGGGGTGTGGGGGTCATTTGGACCCCCCATGAATTCCCAAAAAGTTGCACATAAAAGATCAAGCTTTGGCATGTAAGCAGCTTTTGTTAGCTAATTACTTTTTATAACAACAATCAAGTTTTAATTAAGAACTGTTGCTATAGCAACAGTTGTTTCACAACATGTCCGCCATCTTGACCGCCAGCTTGGATTTTTGAAAAATGTTATTTTACCCAAACCTGCAGCAAATTTTCTTGAAATTAATAGAAAACATGTGTTTGTAGTCTCGTACAATTAAGAATAGAGTGGAAAAGAAAAAAGTAGAACAAATTTTGTCAAAAAGTTACAGTTTTCTTTTTCAAACTTTAATTTGCATAATTAATTTTGCATAAATTATAAGTGATGACGTCAACCAATTAACGTCAAAAGATGGGCTCATTATTGGTCTACAGGTACTGAAAGTTTCATTTTGATTGCTTGAAAGCTTCAATTTTAAATCGGAAAAACATATGGGGGGTCCAAACCCCCCCTTGGACGTGGGAGAAAGTTATTTTTTTATTTATTTAGTTAATAGTTCATCTCTCAATAAAGTAATTTTGCCTCATAACTTTCATAGTTTCAATTAATACTGCTACCTTTTTGGCCTTTTTTGAAGTGCTCTCTGTTAAAGAATAAGCCTGTTAATTAAGATATCGTTCCTGAATGATAATCCTTGAGTTCCATTCCAAGTCCGATTGAGGTTTTTCTACTCCGGTATAGGTCAAATACCTTGAAAGAGTTTATCGAAAGTTCAGCCTTCAAAATTAAGTTCTTGTTTACTTCATAATTTCTAATCGTTTTTTTTGAATTCACAACTTTTAGTTGCGGTAGCAGTTTGTAGCTCTTGAACAGAGGACATTAGCCTTAAACAAGACCATTCAAATAACTTGTTTTTATAAGTACACAAAAACATTGATTTACTTTAAAATCATAAACTATAAACGAAACAAAAACAAGATGTTAATTCATGCGATACAAAAGTTTTGCTCGTCCCATGCCTCTAAGTGACATTTATTTCAAGTTTATGTTGAAGTAATAAGACAAAATGAGGCCAACTTACATCATTTACCAGGAGCTCCTTATATTCCAGTATAGGAATCGAATATCTACTACAAGTCCAGGGGCACAAAGAAGGAAAATAGCTCTTTCACAGGCTGACTTACAAGAACGTCTTGTTATTGGCGAGACGGAGATTTCCAGAGGGCTTGGAATCGGTAAATGGATTTTATTAAAATAATTATACTCCTTCATAAGTACTTCAGTGTACTCACTCAGTACAATGTCTTGGTGTGAGCTAAGTTGTGCTCAAGTACATTCCCATTGGTGATGTACCACCAACTAGCACAAACTTTTTGCTACGTGTATAGTTGTTTATACCAGTATTAACCAGGAATTTTGTGCAGAAGGTGCATTTCTTTGAAATACATGTACATAACATCAAAGTTCATCTCAGTCTTTACTGGACGACTATTCATCAGGACAGAGACGATGGAAGAGCTTCTGACAAGGAATTTTGATTTCTTTCTTCATTCTCCTCATTTGATATAAGATCAACCGCACGATCGTCGAAGCTCAAATCTATAAAATTTAACTGATGACCATGAATGCAATGTACTAAAGACCAATCTACGATTGTGATTCAGGACACGCTGGATTAGTCCTATGCATGGGTACATAAATCTAAGAGCAATATGTTGATGAACAACAAAGGCCAAAATTGACAAAATGGAATAAAATTAGTTGAACTTGATATGTTTTTCTTACGTAGTGTATAAGAAAAAGAAACTACTACAACTATAGCAAAAAGAGAGCTGAAAATACCGTTAATCACACAATTTTGTTACAAAAATTGGATCACTATGGTATCCGTGGTTTACCTAAGGATTGGTTTGCTTCTTACTTATCAAATCGAAAACAATTTGTTTCAGTGGGTTCGGTATATTCAGAATACCTAATTAACCTCTGTGGTGTACCTCAAGGTTCAGTGCTTGGACCTTTGCTATTTCTTTTATACATTAATGACCTCAGTCAGAGCACTGATATCCTTGACATACACTTATTTGCTGATGATTCCAACCTGTTTTATGCTAATAGAAACCTTAAAAATCTTGAAAACACAATTAATAGTGAACTCGAGCAAGTCAGTAGATGGCTTTCTGACGATAAACTCTCTTTAAATATTGGCAAATCAAATTTTATAATTTTTCATCCTCATCAGAAAAAGAAACAATTCTCCCCTCAACTATTGATCAGTAACAAGTGTCTTAAGGAGGAATTTTCAATACAGTATTTAGGTGTTATTGTTGACTGCAACTTGAAATGGAAAGCCCACATCAACTATCTAACGAAGAAAGTTCAGAGAAACATTGGTTTAATCTCAAAAATTAGATATTTTGTCGATTTGGGTACACTTATTAACCTGTACTATTCCCTTATATATCCTTTTCTAACATATTCCATAATTGCCTGGGGGCATACATATGAATCCATCATTAAACCTCTTTTTCTACTTCAGAAACGAACTGTGCGCATTATTACTTTTTCTTCTTACACTGAACACACTAATCCTCTTTTCAAATCTTTGAATCTAGTGAAACTATATGATCTGGTTAAAATCAGCACTGCAACATTCATGTTTAAGTTTCATAACCATATTCTGCCAACAAATTTCAATTCCTTTTTCACGCCTGTTAACCAGGTACACCACTACAACACAAGGCTATCCTCCAATTTTTCTTACTCTCTATCTAAACCCAGAACCAACTATGGCTTATTCAACATTAGATATCAAGGACCAGTAATATGGAACTCTCTTGATATCTCACTTAAGTCCTCAAGCCTTTCAATATTCAAGTTTAAAATAAAAGAACTCTTTGTTGACCAGTATTAAATATTTACTTTACATACATGCAGCTCACAAACTTGCTCATCTTCTCTATCATTGTCCTTTCCTGACTTCTGCTATCTACCACTTTTTTTTGCTGTATTTTTGATTGTATAAGTACATGTACGTGTTTGTGTTTGTGTGCTGAGTGGTGTGTTCAGACCCAGTTTCATTTATTTTCAATTCAACTTTTAAATAGTTTAGGTAGCCTAGCTCGAAAAACCCCTTATATTCGTGGTTTCTCTAGGCTTAACCTGACCCAAATATATATATTTTTTGTTTAATAATTTTTGTCTAATAATTATTGAATTACTTCATTTGTAAATAATTTGTAAATACTTTGTAATAACTTGTTGTAAAACTTCTATTGGGTCAAATAAATGTTGTTGTTGTGTTAAAAAAGTATTACTCAATTTGAGAATAAACATTCTATTTCTTCTTCTTGTTGTTCTTTATTTCTCCCTCTTCAGTTCTTATCTTTGTTCTTCTTCTAATTCTTCTATTTCTTCTTCTACTTCTGTTTCTTCTTCTTCTTCTTCTTCTTCTTCTTCTTTCTTCTTCTTCTCCTTACCTTCTCAGTCTTTTCTGGGTCGAGACACATTGTTCTCAATTTTTTGGTAAAGTCATGATAAGACTGAACTGTATAAGGGTAGATTTGGTTGACATTTAAATGTTAGCGACTACAAGCAAGGGTTAAAATTGTGGCCGTCATTCAACTCTAGATCTGGAAGCTGTTGATGGGTACGGTCAAACGAATTGTGTTATTTAAACGGCTGGTGGAATCAGTCTGCTTGGCAGGTCTTGGCAGGTTTTAGTAGTGCTTGTCTTTTAAGATTCGACTACAACTACTATAAACCGCGCAATAAATCGCATTAACGTAAGAACTGAGATGAAAGCACTGGTAGTTATATCTAATAATTTTAAAGTCCTCAGCGGAGGAAAAACAATCTTGTAGATACAAAGTTTTGTACTCTTCCTTGTGTTGGCGATGCATATTTTTTGCACCCCATTCATTTTGTATCTCTATTTTATGGTTGGAAATGATGATGCTGTTTCAGTTGCCAAAGGAGATAGATAGGAAGGCATTTGTCGTATTGCTTTCATTGTGAATGTAGTGAGCAAAGCCAGACATTATAGTCTAGTTTAATCTGAATGGTTGTAGTACTTCAGTTATGCTGACAGTGTGACCCTTGCATATGATACTATGCACTAATCCTTGCCCTTTTGAGTGCACTCTTCCGACCGCATTACAAACTAACAGCAATTTAAAACGGGCCATCTTAGACGTTGTATTAAGTTTCATAAGATCACGGGTGAGATCAAACAGGCCCCTGTAGAGATTTAAAGATGTGTGTATTGTTACCTTCTTCAGTCTGAGACATTCAACTAATACTCATAACTACTGTACAAGTTTGTACACTGAGCGGTTAGCACAGCAAGTCTTCAGGGGAAACTGTACTAGGTAAGATTTGCTAAATCATTTTCGTTTGTATAAATTTGGACCTTGGCACTATCAAACTTCACATTTGTTTAATCAAGAAAGGTTGATTTAGCAGTGTAGGGTAGACAGCTTGCGTCCGAGAAACTACAAACAAACGCCGAAGGCGCTGGTCCCTATAAAAGCCCAACCCGAATTGTACCACGAAAAAAATGTAAAATATGGAACCTATAAACATCGACAGCCTGATTTAAGGTTGACTATTAGTTTTTTCATCTGTATGCGGCCTTTTCTTTGCTAGAAACAATTCGACCTCAAGTCTCAGTCTTCAAGACTTGCTACAAACCATTAACGATTCCGTTTTCCTTCGAAACGTGCCTTTATCTTTTAAAAAGCTTAGGAACGGAGTTGAGAAGCACAAAGGTTATCACAGTGCGAAATAAAAAACCCATGAATTATTTCCTCCGTGTTGTAATCTGAAATATTTGTATCAAACACAAGAGATTGTAGAGTTTGAAAATCCGTAATAGTATTGAAAATTTAAACTTTTTGACTTTTCGCAGTAAAGTATAATTGGCCTTGAAAGCATATGTTTGTTTTTTAGTATTTCAGAAAAGTTCTGATTTTTTCCGTTAACCAACAGAAGGATCTGGCAAGGTTTGTGCGTCAGAGATCGTATCAACCGCTCCGTTTTACGTCTGCAGTAAAATCCAGTAAACAACACAGTGCTAATCAAAACAACATATTGCGAATACAATTGCGCTTGGTTTTAAACTGCTTTGAATTTATAACTTTTTTTGAACAATTATTTTCCTTCTTAAAACACTTTAGTTAGGTGTTGTGCGAGCTGTGAACTGTGCGTACACAAACGAAACAAACTTCCAGATCATAAATCGCTTTCTGCACGGATGAAAGGCTTTCGAAACAATTTTCCTAGACTTTTTCGTCGATCTCCATGCAAGTAAAGAACAAATGAAACAAACAAAAATTGGACAAGAAAACAACGTTCAGAAAAATAACAGCAGTTCGGTACCCAAATAGTCCACAACTAAGAAGTCCATCAAATAGTATCAATCAATTAATAAATCAGAGACGAAGAAGCGATTAAATATTCTAAGTTATTTAATAGAACTATATCCAATGTACATGAGTACATTCACGAACTGCTGATTGTACCAAAAGTCAATACTAATCAGTATAACCTGGACTAATTGCAGACCCGGCGGGTCTAGGGGGTCCGGGGGCATGCTCCCCCGGGAAATTGTGAAAGTTAGCTTCTCTAAAATGCACATTTGGTGCATTCTCAGAGAGCATTAACGAAAAAATGAACCGAAACTTACGGTGAAAATTGCATGTGTTTAGCAGCAAATTGACATTTATTTCACTACAGTAATGGATATATTCAAATAATTGGTTTTCAAACGTAAGTTGCGATTTATCTGGCGTTTCAAAGCCCGTGTTCGTAACATTCCTATGTTGCAACTGAAATTATAATATTCCTCTTCTCCATCAAACTGCTTGTACTCGAAATTAAAAAAAAGATTATTCATGGTTGACGCAACGTTTTGCACAATGAATATCGTTGAAAGTTCCATGTTTGACGTATTTTAGCTCATGTCACCTTATTATTGTATACACTTGTGATTTTAAAAAGTTCACAATTTTCAAATATTTTCCAGCACAGCAAGAATTTCAGCTCAAAATTTATAGCAAACAATTCTTGAAAATAGCCATCCAAGAACTTGAAAAAGTCAGTTTAATAAAACATGTTTTTGTGTAAAGGCGGCATTAGTTTTGCGCTTTGCTTGTTTTGTGGTTTAGTTCTTCTGCCAAACAATGGGTGTCCGGAGCAGGATGTGAAAATTAAGGTTCCCAGAGTTGCTTTCGTGTTTGGTATGACCCTTTGCAGATGTCAACATTTTTTCACTGCATGCTGTATTCGGGTATAACGATAACTTGCTTGTTGTGAGCTATCAGTAGATGAATTACCAGCACAGCCATTCATGTTCAATGACTTTAAATTTTGGCGAAAAAGCCGGAGCACGTACTCCTAAACTTGGCCGGATGTTCAGTATTTTAAAATGGGTAAGCAATCGTTCGAGACAGGCTGAATACAGCAATAAATAATTTAATCGAGAAAACTACCATTCCAATTTTGGTTAACGGCAAAAAACCCCTCCAAATACTCACACATAAATACACTCGCATGTTTTCATATTCAGCATGCAAACTAGCTGTCCAGATCAATAACTTGAATCTTTTATGTATAGCTAAGTTGTAACTTGAAACCCCCTTTTAGAACGACATGGAATCCCTGTGGGAGCTCCATGCATCGGCAGCATTACCCAACTGCACCCTATCCCAAATTCAGACTTGATGTTGAATTTTCTCCAATTGTCAGACCAGCCCTCTAAAATGGATCTGACACAACTCAGAGTTTCGGCCAAAACAAACAGATTTACTAAGCAGTAATATAAGTAAGGTATCACTATTGAAAAGTAGTTGCTATTCATATGTATATGATTACCATTCCGCCGAAACCCAAATAGCTAAAGACCTAAATGTGTTAGTTCAAGTTCAGTTTTTACTATTGAAACTGCTCAACAAAAACTGGTCTTCCAATGTACTCGGCTAAAAATACCTTGTATAACTGGAGGGACGTGTAGGAATTATAATAGTGTAAACATGTACTTTGTTATAGCGTACTTCCCGGTAGACAGATGTCTCTTCCTGCTGAATTCTTAATCCTACAATGTCTCAACATTTTGTAAAACTTCCAACGATTTTGTTTGAATGAAACGCGCAGTTGTAATATCATTAATTTCGGAGACTGCAAGCTTAAATATAACAACTTTGAAAGGGAATTACAACTAACTAAATTATTCAATTATTAATTTTTTAACCCTCGAAGGCATAAGGGGGAGGGACAAAATGACCCCCTCGATTTTTTTGGCTTTAAATTTTTGTTGCTTGACCGATTACCAAAAGCTTTGTTACAACTGTTCTTTGTTCGTTAACACATCTTTTGACGCTAATTAAGTGACGTCACGATCGATGACGTCATCATAATAAGACACGCAACTTGTGTGTTGACTACGAAGTTCAAATTTTCGCTAAAAAGTGACTAAATACTGACAACTTTACAATGGATCTTACAAATTTGTAGATTCCAATCGCTAAATGTTGTTTTCTCACCATTTTCAGTGTTCAATTCAAATATGAAAAAATCTGAAAATTTAAAAATCCACTACATGGCGACCGCTTGTGACGTCATTTATGTGGCTGTGGTTGCCATGGAAACTAATTAGACACCACTTGGTTTCAATTTTAATTGAAAGTACAAAGAAAGCTTATTATATGGTGCCAAATATCAAGTCAATCGGATGAATGGTGTCGGAAGTAGAGGCGAGGAGTCCGATTGACCCCCCATACCTCCGTGTAACTTTTTTAGGCTTATGCCTTCTAGGGTTAATACGTTTGTCAGCCAAATCAACTATACATGAAAGAGATATGATTTGGAACGTGACTGAAAATCAACAAGAGGCTATAATATATAAGTATCTTACTTGGGTCTCGTAATTGTTTTAAAGTTGACTGAAACAGGAACAGCGCGGTATACTTCGATCTCACTTGTTCACTACAATTCGTACATTTTTTGGTAAAGTTACATGCTAGTAAAATGGCTGGCATGCCATACCTTTTCCGGCTTATTTCTATTGATATACCATTCGATTTTGAAATGAAAAATTATTTACTTCAAGAAGAAAAAATAACAAGAAAAAATAAGAAAAAAAGTTCGGAACTCCTCTATCGGGAATCGAAGTCAGGGTAGCTGCTTGCTAATACGATGGCTTAACCACTCTGCTACCGAGACGCCAATAAAAATTGAACTCGCGTAATGCATGCGCAGGACAATCGCGACACGGGTCTGACCTAGATTTGACCCCACAGATAAACAAAATTGTTTCAAAATTTATCAAAGTTCAGAGACCATTTTCTCTGTCCGTGGAAGTCTAAACGGTAAAGCACTTGATCTTTTTAAGACTTTCCGAAATACTTTTTTTTCACAAATAATGAAACTCTTTTAGGTTTTATAAGCAACCTAAACCATCGGCAGTCGAACTCGGGGAAGCTGATTGTAAGTCCGATGGCCTGACCGCTGTGCTACCGAGACGCCCACGCAAATTGATACCACGTTACTAAAACTCGTTTATCTAGATAATCCCCCCCTCAAAAAAAAAAAAATCTAAAATGAAAGATAATTAAATAGGAACGGAGCCGAAACCTCAACTCGGCGCATTCCGGCCCGAGTTAAAACAAGAAAGTTCTCGGCTTTTCTTCTTCCTACCTGTAAGTTATAAAATAATTGTGTAATTAAACTAAATATTTACCAGGTTGGAATTTACATTGGAAGTTAAGGTGGCTCAATATGGTTTTATGATCGTACGTGGCATGCGTACTAAAATGGCGCGCTGGAGCTTTCTGAAACTCAGCACGTTCGCATTTTGATTACGTGTTAGTTGAACAAATTTCAATTGATATTTCTCGCGTTCCCTTCGGTGAAAGATTTTAAATGGTTAATTGGTTAACGAACTCGCCTATCAACTATTTAAAAACTATTAAAGTCCTCTTTATAATCGAAAACTGAACGCTGATTTTTGTATGTTTAAAAGCTCAAACATTTTTTTTATGTAATGAAAACTCCAGCAATGAGAACTAGAATCCTGTTTTGTTGTTTTGTTGAATTAGCGTGACAAATTTTAGTGCTATGGAAAGTTCTTGCAATTTTCACTGAAGAGGTTTGGTGGAAAACAGAAAGTTGTAAAAACGAGGGGAAATTGTTATTTTTGAAACATTATACTATTCTATGATCTCCGCTTTACTGTCCTTAGCTGTTTTAAAAACTAAATTAAATTGCTTGGTATTAATCAAGACTTGAACTACTTATACCAAAACATATGGCTCTGTATACGATACTTGTGTGATTTGTACCAAAGTGTAAATTTGTATTATTATGATTTTCTGCCATACTTTCATGGAACGATTCTTATCATTTAGTTTTGGCCATGGATGTATTATTAACGCTTTGTATTAACACGTTTATAAAGGTATATAAAAAATATTTGTGTATTTATAGCTCTACGTTAGATTGTCCTCAGCAAATTGAAGATATTTGCTTATCATGAATTGTGACCTTTGTGAGTGAAGACAAGAGTAGAACGATTTATTTTGATCAGTAATCATAAATGTTCGAATTTTTTTGAAAAAAACCCCAAATGTTACACGTCTAGTTTGTAAATGGGTGATGTGGCACGGAGTGGTCAGATACGTTTAGCAAAGCCAGTGTATTTTTGCTGCTATTTTGAGATCCGTCGATTAAGACAAGACCTAGCTCGCAAGTGTATTTTTAGCATCCCATGTAGACGTTATGGCGGGCTGTGTATTTAATGTTAAGAGGATTAGAGTTTTCATATCTTGTTATCAAGTATTGTTTTCTTTTTGTTACTAAACATAGTTTTTTTTGCCGACAAACCTTAAACACGTACAAAGATTCTGTTACAGTAACGAGCATACCGCGTATGTATAATTCGTAGTTATTCAAAATGATTAATACTTTTATTTCTAAGAATCAGATTGTTTAGTCGAAGTTCAACCTTCTTTTGTTTTATGAAATTCAGCCTAATTAATTTTCTTAATTAACTGTTCTTATTTTTATTTATAATTTATAACGGTTGGAAAGTAAAAACGTTTGGTTTTATAGATCTGAGCCAAGGCTTCAGCATTGGATTGTTCTTGACTCGTTACTAAACGTTTTGACAATTTGAGCGTCAATATCCTTTAGAAGTTATTTGTTATAAAAAATGCGCCAGTCTCCGTTAAACGACGATCGATCATGAGAATTTAAGCCATATAAATTGGCTGTGTTTTGATATGATATGCTTGTTTTGTAAAGCATGTTCTCGGACAGTGATGGAACGTGAATTGCCTACACGGCTACACACAAGTTTCGGCTTGCTTTTTAGTTAACAAGAGCTCTTCTCAAATGTATGTTATGATATACGAAGAGTTCCTGTGTATTTTGGCAATAATATTTACTAGGCAATAAATGATTAGATAATTTTTTTTCATTTGCATTTTTTCTCTGTTACAGTACAATAGCAGCAAGGTTTATCTGGACCTCAATTCACTGCAAGAATGAAATTGTTAAAGCTGGTGACACTGATTATATGCATTTTATCGAACGCATATTTACTGCTCGCGTTACGTCAGAAGTGGTACGTATTGCCTTCTTCTCAATTTGATTAGCAAAATTATTCCTTATTATATATTATAGTATTATTGTTCTGTTATTTTGTAAAATATCTGAAGCTTTGGCAATATTTTG
>JAOBYH010311067.1:0-25240 GCA_025403525.1 Umimayanthus kanabou | reverse complement strand
AGCATCCGCTTGTGCTTCCGTCTCCGTTTTCATGGTTCACACTAGAACGTAAGGACTCTTCCGTCTCCGCTTCCGTCTCCGTCTCTTCTTCCGTCGCTAGTGTGAACCAAGCTTAATAAGAGGTATATACTTTGCTCCGTCCGTTTTAGTGTCTATACCAGAGGGGTGTTAAGACAGCCTGTATAGAACCGTTTATGTGTCGGTTTCCGTGTTAGAGAGGTTAATTTGACTTGTACCTGTTATTTTGTAGCACTATCATGATCTAACATTTTTACAGAATTTTTCACAAATTTAACGTAAGCACATACGTATGCTTTTGTCCACAGTGTCTTACTTCATGACGAAGGAATCTGGGCAAAATTGTAACGCCATTTGTAAAGTAAACGGAATGCAGTGTATGGCCACCGGACACGGTTTCCCAGCGAATGCTTTGCCTGTGTTCCATTCTCTCGGTGTGAACTGCACCACGGGATATAACACTGATGTGTACACCTACCAAGACAACCCCTGTGTGTGGGTCGAGGCAGGATCATCCTACACTAATAGGTGCATTGGGTTCTTGAGCATTCCAGTCGCTATTAACTGCAATGACGCAATTAACTTGGCCATTCGAAGATTATGCCCTTGTAAATAAGTAGAGGATGCAACACGAGAACACAAAGTTACGAGTTTTATTTTCAAATGATAAAACAATTTTAGCATATACAAACTCGGTGACGTTAGTATTTCATGCAAGCAATCAAATTAGCTCGGTACCTCTGGCTTATGGGCAATCTCCAACATAAGGGTGGTGGATAATGTGCGGAGTGAACCAATGGCCGTCGTAAACTCACGTTTTGCGATCAAACTGAAATTTCTTACTAACTTTTCTTGAATGTGTTGTGTTGTCACCAAATTTGTATATGCTAATACAATTATTCTCTTCAATCTCGGTGAATAGTGGCTTTTAGAATATTCACCTCCATGCTTCGCATGTCGGTGAATATTCTGTCCCTATTCACTTCGATTTCAAAGAATAATCTTTAATTGCGCGCGGAACGAGCCAGATTTTGAAAACTTTTCGATGTGAACTTAGAATATTTTCGGAAATGTCTGGAAGGCTTCGGAAATCTTCGGACATCTTCCATTTTTTCCAGAAAGCTTTTCAGTATTTGTAATTTTTTTTTTAGAAAATCTGCCGAAATAAGTGCAGGTTGATCATTTTTTCTTGCAAAGCATTTTAGTTTTATTTGAATTTCGAAATGTAGAGAGAACAAGACGCTGAACTGCGCGCACAGTAGTTGTGGTTGTAACAGATGTTTGAATTAACTTAAAAATTACTTCAACGGACTATTTCAAATCTGTACAAAATGCATTTTCACAAATTGTAAACAAAGATAAATTCTGCTTATCTTATAACTACGCAACTCCTCATGGGTTTTTTCCAGATATCCAGTTTACTTTACCAATGGTGACCTCGTTTTAGCTATTTGTTACGCCATCAAATGCAAATTTATAAAATTAATATAATATGGTTTAAGACCAAATGAAAAGACTCACGGTTTCTCAATAGAAGTTTTTTAAAAAAGACAGAGAGACAGATAGATAAGCAGTTGGGACTGACTCTAGTTGAAACTACAAAGACAACTATGACGTCGCTGAAAAAAAAGGCAAATCAGTAACTGATCATCAGTAGGATGCCTAAAATGTGTGCAATTCTACAAGAGCCACCCACTACGTAAGCACACTTACTGAACAAATATTAGTGTAGGCAAGGAAAATAGAATTGAAACCGTTAAACGAAATTTAGCGTCTATCGTCAGAATACAATACAGTGATAGAAGCACGCAATTTCTAAGGCAATTTCTATGCGTTAAAAACATGAGAAATAATATAAAACGTTTTCTATTCAATAAATATTGGACGACAAAATTAGCAAAACCTACCAAATCCTCATACCAAGTACTTACCCTATAAAAAGAGCAGGAATTTGTGGAAGATATTTGTAGAAAACCGGAACTAGATCGCACTCCGGAAGAGACTTGTTTGATTGACGTGAGCCTGACGTTATTTCTTAAAAGACCCCCAGCAAATTCAAGGATTTTCACGCCATGTAACTGATCTCTCTGAGCGAGTATTTTCTGATTTGAATTGAAAGGAGTCTCTGAGTTTACAAGTTCTTCTGTATTATTTACTGCTGCCATCTCCCGGGAATTGGCCAGGAAGTGCTGGGGAGATCATCGAGTTGTGGGTGGATAAATCGAATCCTCGTGTGGTCTGATCTGTGAGTTACAAGACAACATGACGGACGTGAAAAATAAACGAGAATTAGAGGTGGCCACCGAAGTTATGTGCGACGAGTTATCAAGGTTGCAAAGGGAATCATGGCCGAGAAGGATCCTGCCAATCTCCAGTGTCTAAAGCAGCAATCAGTCACCCTGAAGGACAAATTGGGGAAATTGAAATCATTGGACTCGGAGATTGTAGAGTTGCTCGAAACTGATGACGCCATTGACAGAGAGGTATTGGAAAGTTGTGACTTTGCAGACGAAATACGGGAATGCATCATGGAGATCGAGAGTATTCTAGAGCCGGAGGTAAGCAGAAATTCTGTTCCTTGTCCAAACACAGTTGAAGCGAGTGGTGCACAACAAAGTCATGCCAAACTGCCAAAATTGCGTTTCGAGTCCTTCGCGGAAAATCAAGTGATGTGAAGCAGTTTCTGAGACTCGTTTTAGTCTGCAGTTCATAGAAACATTAAGCTAACCTCTGTAGACAAATTCACTTCTGGAAGGAACTCCGGCTATTACAATTACAAAGTTGACCCTTATGAATGATAATTACGAGAAAGCTGTGCAAATGTTGAAGGACATGTGTGGGAACAAGCAGGTAATATCACGAGTCACATGGAAATCCTGACAAAGTCACCCAAGGTCGAATCCATTTCAGATCTAAAGGAATTAAGGAGCTTGTATGATCGTGTGGAATCCAACATCAGAGGACTAGAAAGTGTTGGAATTTAATCTAAAATGTATGGTTCTTTTCTGCTCCCGATCCTGTTGCAAAAGCTACCAGATGAGTTTAGATTCTTATTACTCGTGACCAGACATCAGAACCTTGGGTCCTCAATGCCATTATGGAGGCATAACCACAAGGGTACCAAGACGTGACAAGAAACCTACACATGTGCCAAAGGGTAAGTCTAATTCATCATCAGTTGCGCTGGTGTGCATTTTTCAAGCAGCAGCACCAAAGTGCAAATTGTAACTCTTAAACATTTACCAACCGTCCCGTTCTCTTAGATCTAGCTCGCTCAAATACCTGTCAGTTCCTAAATGCAACACTGTATCCTACGGTCATAGAGCGTTTTCTGTTGCTTCTGCTAAACTCTGGAACTCTCTGCCTTATTACCTTAGATTTACTAAAAGCATCAGTACTTTTAAAACTAGCCTTAAAACCTTCCTTTTTAAGAGAACTTTTAATTTGCATTAGTCAGATGTTTGTTATCATAGTTTTTATTTTGGTGTTATTATATTTCGTCTTTTTCAGCTTGATATTTTTTTCCATGTATTTAAGAATATTGTACAGTTGTAAGAGTGTCGAGCATTGAGGATACGCTAAATTATATTATTATTATAATATTATTATTCTTGTTATTATTATTATTATTATTGATATTATTATCGTAACATTGTGTCAGATCCTGAGGCTAGAAAGGAAATTCCTAAGACAAGGGGGAGGTGTTATTTGTGCTTACGGTCGGGCCATTTGTCTAATAATTGTAATAGTGGCATCAGATGTTTTTAGTGCCAGTCCAAGGACACAAGGTGTACCCCAGAGCAGGGGTTCCTTCCAAACCACAACAGCCCAATCACCCAACTGCCGCCCAAGAGGGGGGAACCAAGCCCAAAGTTACACAATATGTTAATCACTCAAGAGAATCAGTGCTGTTGCAAACTGCAAAAGCAAATGTGTCGAGGACAGATGACCTAACTTATGCTGCAAATGTTCGAATCGTGTTTGATTCATGTAGCCAAAGATCATATATTACACAGGAATTGAAGGACTCCTTAAGACTGCCATTTATTGGCAAGGAATCCTTGTTGATTAAGACATTTGGAGAAAGCGATACCAGATTCCGTGTTTGCGAAATTGTGCAAGTGGCAATAGAAACTCTTAGTGGAACTTTGGTGTACATTCAGACATATGTAGTCCCAACTATCTGTGGGCCATTGTTCCAACAGCCAACTGAACTTGCACAAGAAAGATTTGAGCACCTGCAGGGTTTGACCATGGCAGATCCAGGGAATGAGAACTTGCCCATTAGTATTCTAATTGGAGCTGACTATTACTGGGCATTAGTGGATGGGGAGGTTGTTAGATGGTATCCCTCAGAACCTGTGGACCTTTCTACTAAGCTGGGATATGTCCTCTCTGAGCGTACTTCAGGATTTACAGGTGATACTAGTTCAGTTAACCTCACAGCCACCCTTGTTCTCAAAGTTGAAGCAACAGTTGTGAATAAAGACCCATTGATATCTCAGCTGAACAAATTCTGGGATTACGAGTCTCTAGGAATTCATAAGCAAGAAAACTCAGTTTATGACAGTTTTGTTGAGGATGCTGAATTTGTTAATGGAAAGTATCAAGTGCGATTACCTTTTAAGGAGGATCGAGAGTTGCTCCCAGATGATTTTCTGCACTCCAAATCAAAATTGAACTTTCTTTTAAAGAGACTGAAATCCCAACTTGATGTACTCTCCCAGTATGATAGTGTTATTCAAGATCAGTTGAGTAGGGGCATTATTGAACCAGTAACTGCCGACCCAAGTCCCCCACTGATAGGCAAGGTTCATTATATCTCCCATCGAGAAGTGATTCTTGCAGATAAGGAGACAACTAAATTACGCATAGTTTACGACGACAGTTCCCATGCCAAGAGAGATTTGCCTAGCCTCAACAACTGTAACTCTGGTTCCCAGTCCACTATAGGAGTTAAGGTCCTGGGTAATGGGTAGGACGCTAAGAAAGACTTGCTCATGTTTGAGTTTGAACCCCTACCCCCTGAGGGCCCAGTCAGTAAGAGAGAAATTCTGAGAGCTACTGCAAAGTTTTATGACTCACTGGGACTTATGGGGCCAATTATTGTGCTGTTTGAGACTCTCTTTCAGACAGTGTGCAAGTCACAAGCCAATTGGGATGATCCATTGGACCCTGACAATACTCGACAGTGGCACACACTAGTCAGTGACTTGAGGCAAACAAAGGTAATTGCAGTACAGCGATACTACCTTAGTGATGTTTCACTTCCTGATGCCAGCAGCATTCAAGTTCATGGATTTTCTGATGCATCAGAAATGGCGTGTGGGGCGGCCGTGTATCTGCGAGTTGAAACCAAGTCTGGAAATGTCCTGACCAAGCTTGTGACCTCGAAGAGCTGTGTTGCACCAATCAAAGGTGAAACTATTCCACGTCTACAAGCTAATGGGAGCTGTAGTGTTAGCTCGATTGATTAACAGTGTTCTGAGTGCATTTGCTGCAACAATGAGAATTGATGACACTTTCTGCTGGGTGTACTCTCAGATTGCACTGTGGTGGATCTGGGGCACAAGCAAGGAATTTAAGCGGTTTGTCCAAAATCGTGTTCTTGAGGTTCATTGACTTGTTAAACCAGAATGATGGAATTATTGTCCTACCGAATCAAATCCTGCTGATTTTGTGTCACGTGGTGCTGTGGCATCTAAGCTGGTTGACAACAAGTTGTGGTGGTCCGGACCCAAGTTCTTGCAGAGCAGTGACCAGTCTCAATGGCCTAGATTGGAGAAAGTCCACGTCACAGAGGACTTATCTACTGAGCTCATACCCAAGAATTGTGGTAAAGGTAGTTGTCCATCGGATGCAATCACTCTGGCCACAGGAGCAGGTGAGAGAGTAGACTAAATCTTGAATCTATTATTCCCAGTGATGTTCAGCGATTGTTCCGCGTGACAGCCTATGTACTCAGAATTGTCGAGAATCTCAAGCGAAAGCTTGATGACACTGAAGCAGTTTGTGGAGATATTCAAGAAGACGAGATTAGTGTGGCTAGAGATATGTGGTACAGAGAAGTGCAAAGACCAATCCTTCAGGATAGTACGTTCTATCAGTACAAGGTTTCATTGTCACTCTATACGGATTAGAAGGGAATTCTTCGATGTGCAGGGCGTATTCACAACGCCTCACTTCCCCGTGACATGAAATTTCCCATTCTGTTGCCAAGGAACTCTCATTTTACCCACCTGATTATTCTTTCCTGTGATGAGAGAGTCATGCATAATGGGGCAAGAGACACGCTAACTGAACTGAGTGAGCCCCGAGTGGGAGCCGAGCCGTTCAAACTGTCATTTCAAAGTGTGCGTCATGCAAGAGAATAGAAGGTAGGAGTTTCCGAGTTCCTCCTCCGCTCCCACTACCAGAGAGCCGTGTGTCAGATAAGTTTGCTTACAACAGTGTTGGAGTTGATTTTGCAGGTCCCCTGTGTGCAAAGGATATCTACTCTGACTCTCCTGAAATGCACAAGGCTTACATTGCATTATTTACATGTGCATCAAGTCGTGGTCTGCACTTGAAGTTAACTCCTGATTTGACAGCTTCGAGTTTCCTTCGGGCCTTAGTCCGATTCAAGAGACGGCGGGGTAATCCTGCGCTCATCGTAAGTGATAATGGGAAGACTTTCACTGATGCTAAGGTAGGAGCTTATTGTCAGCGTGAGAATATTACCTGGAAATTCAATGTTGAAGCAGGCCCATGTGGGGTGGATTCTTCGTGAGGCTTGTTAGATCTGTGAAAATGAGCTTGAAGACGAGTCTTCGCAATGCGAAACTTACATTTGAGGAACTTTCTGCTATCTTGGTGGAAATTGAAGGACTTCTTAATTCAAGACCGTTGCCCTATGTCTATGATGAGATAAATTAACTATTAACCCCTTCTCAGTTGAGCATCGGACGGAGAATTCTGTCAACACCGTCGAACACTGCTGATAGAGACGTGCAAGCAGACGTTGCTGCTCTGACACGAAGAGCTAAGTTTCTGCTGCAAACTTTCAATCACTTCTGGAAGCGTTGGCAATCCGAGTACCTGACTGAGCTTCGCGAGATCGCACTTCCGGGAGAGACTTGCTTGATTGACGTGAGCCTGACGTCATTAAGACCCCCAGCAAATTCAAGGATTTTCACGCCATGTGATTGATCACTCTGAGCAAGTGTTTTCTGATTTGAATCTGAAGTTCTGTGTGTTTATTCGAGATTATATTCATTGAAAGGAGTCTCTGCGTCTACAAGTTTTTCTGTATTATTTAATATTTATTGGTATATTTTCTAAATAAATATACAGAAGACAGACAAGTCATGACCTTACTTAGCTATTATTACTAAAAATAATAAAAGTTGAAGTACTCCGCTCCTGAACCCCTTTCGTGAATATTTATGATCTTACCCAAGCAAACTACTTCCAGTTACTAAACTCATACAAGGTATTTGTTTATGAATTATGTGATTATTTCACGAGTCAAAAGTTATGCGTCAGTAAGTCAATGACCGGTGTTACAAAACACCGTTATCGGACATCAATACGTTTTTAATTCATAAAGAGTACATACTGCTAACCCTAATGATTCAGTGAGAAGCAGAGTCATAAGACATGTTAAAAATGTAGTTCCAAAACTAAAACCATAACCTAATCTTTGCCTAACCCCAACCCTTACTTAACACTGCCCTAAATCTTACCCTAACTCAGATCCTTACAAACGCTAAGTCTAATACATACATACAACTTTATTTCACCATCAGGATCTACTACGATACAATAATTACAAATTTGATTTGGGTTACAGATATAAGTACAAATGCATAATATTTACATTATTTTGATAACATTAATGACTGCTTATATGTTATATCTACTACGGAACACTAATTACAAATTTGATTTGGGTTACAGATACAAGTACAGATGCATAATATTTACACTATTTTGATAACATTGATGACTGCGTATATGTTATATTTTCTAGGATAAATATAATAATAAGCCCATACATGTACCGTTTTTATCATCAGCTCTTCAGCTCATGACTAATTGATTCAATGACTCATTTGAGTCATAAAACAATGTCTCCATACTCAAATGGTGCAAGTTAACTTTGGTCTAGAACCACTATAACTCTGTTTTGGACATTTCTATTTCAAGATTCTGGACAGCAGTGAAAATAGGTTCATTGTTAGTTATCTAACAAACTTATGCGCCCGGACCAATTCTTGACCGGGTTTTCAATTTATTCCAGTTACTGACATACTACACTGCAGAGAATTTCACGATTGAAGTCAATTTACTCTATATCTTACAGTATATGCTATCTCCGTATAGTCGCAGTAATTGTAATAAATAGTACTAGTGCTTGTAATATAGTATTCTAAAGTTATATATCCATCTGTTCTGCTTTACATCTTAAGGAATAAGTTCATCTTTTCTGCTTTAGGTTACCGACACTACTTTTATTTTTATTCAATGAAGAAGGATTGCTTGATTAACCCCTAGGGTTGTAAATCTTGTGCCCACCACTCTCTCAATTAAATTCTTAGATTAATTTATACTTATATATGTGTTAAATAAAAACCGTTGAATCGTTCAAGTTATAAACAATTCAAGCATTTTTACAGCACTTTAACAGCAAACATGACTCCAACAACTGGGCCTCTTGCCTAATGAGATATATCCATACTTCTACTTGTATAATACTTATAATAGATTTACCGAATAGTATTTACATGATAAACTATTTCATATAAACTACACAAAACAGTAACAGTAACTGTGAACTGGTAAACTATTGATAAGGCATGTAGAATCAGTCCATAATTGAAATTGGTTAATTTTGGATGTGATAAACCTTTAGTATGTTTTGAGGGAAAAAAACCTCACCTTGCCAATGTTGTTGGCTTTTATTCTGATCTAGAAACTACTGCACCTTTTCTCCCCGTAAATACGTCTATGTTACGTTCAAAAACGATTGGACTGTACTTAGACTATAGATTAAAACCACTGAAGACTATTACTAAACTCGCTTCTTATCACATATTCTTGCAAACTCATATCCACTGCAAGATCTTTTGGTTCTTGTTTTTATTTAAGGCCACTTAAAAATATCCCGGTTTATCATCAGCGCGCGCACTGATTTTTCCCAGCGCATTGACTTTAATTTTTGGATTAAAGAAAATGCATAACTCACAAAATCTCGAGTAGATTTTTGTGAAAAAGAGAAAAAAAAATGCCCTCCCTCTCTGGATTTTGGAAAGTTTCTGATGATAAACCGAGATATTTTTTAAGTGACCTAATACAGTTTTCTTTTTGTTACTTCTCACCTAGAATAGTTCATTTCTACGTTTAAGTCAGAAGCATTAAATGTGGTTATTTCGAAAGACAACCAATCTATTTTCTTGTTTAATGAAACTAAGGTGATTCAATTAAACATAATTGAGGAGGCTTATTTAGTTTATTGAATCCTCAGTTCGTGCATGATGTATAGTTAACTGTGTTTTATAATAAATTGTTCCTTTTTCTTAGTTTTATTAAAGTTCATTGTTATTCGCTTTTTGTGAGTGTTCTTGGGACGACTGAGGCCTCATGCACACTATACCGGATAACTTTCGTGCCGTTGCCAAAATCACATGTCGGATTGGTTTTTGTACCGCAATAGACTGCTTCTTCTCGTACAGTAGCGCTAAGATTTTGTGTCCGGACGAAATCCTGTTCGGTGAAGTGTATAGACGAGGCCCCTGAGAATCTCTTGCCACTTCACAGAAATGCAGTTCCAGTTATTTTCTCTCATATGTGCGTAAAAACACAGCTTAAAATAAAAGCTTATACGAGAGTCATCAAGTTTCACCTCCTATTCTAAGTTGTTCACCTTCTATTCTAAGTTGTCCTCTGGGCCAACGCCATTCTGTCGCCTCGACACAAGTCGCATGGTCGCTGTAGAATGATTCGTGAAACTTGATTGGAGGAAAAACTGCCGTTGGCCATTAAGGAAGTGCAGAAAAGCTTTTCTGAATTCGCTACTCAAACCAATGTACAGACAGGGGTTAATGGAACTATTGGCCTGTGAGAACCAGAAGCTAATTGAAACAGCCAAGAGTGGCAAGTCTTGGTTGCTGTACGACCAGTAGTAGTGAACTACATGGGCGGGAAACCAACACAACGCGAAGGTTATGACAATTACAACCAGCAATCTGATTACATTGCGCTTGCGCTCCTGGGCAAGCCGCTGGTTGTTGTCTGTGATGTTGCCTGGGACTCTCTGGAACCAAAGCTTGCGAATGATAACAGCGTAGATGATGGCCATGAACAGAAGTGGTATCAAGTACAACAGGAAGAAAAGTAACAAATAGTATATTTTCTGTGCTCTCGCACCGTCACCGAATATCTTAAACCCTCGAAAGCAAATGTGCCCGCCATTGTATACGATCGGTTCACTGGCTGGGATTATCGGCGCCATGATGGCCATGGACGAAATCCAAATGATACCTAAAAACAAAAAAGTTTACATTTTTTTGTTCATACGCCAACTAGACTCTATACTTTCCTACTAGTAATCTAGATATTCTTCCTTTTTTTCGGTTTCTCATTTTCAGTTTTCGATGGATTGTTTTATTTTCCTCTTGTATAACCTATATTTGTCTTTCGTTACTATTTTCTGGAACTTCGGAGGAGCTCTGCTTGACTTTTTAAGGTAGCAGTAAACTTGTTCATTACCGGGGGGGGCGGTAACTGCCCATATTTTCGGTGTGGGTGTGCCGCCCAAGGCCTTCAAATCCTGACCCGATTTCAGACCCAAAAAAGTAATTTTCTATACCTATTTCAGACCAGACGAAGTAAGCAAAACTGTAAACAAGCTACTAAAAACGCCATGGATGCAACATAGCCCGTATTTTGCCAGTATTTTACTCTGAAAACTGTGAAGTGTCGAACCATGATAGAAATCGTTTCTTGTCCACAGATTTTCTGCGAAAAACTTCCCCTTTTTCAAGAATTCTGAAGCAAAACGTACATCCTTTTTCAGACCCAATCGTCCCGAAAACCATACACTCAAGGGAGGCATATACTCGATTATTATATACACAAGTCACTAGATGATGGCAACGGAGCTCTCTGATTCGTTCCTTCACAACTAGGATCTCAGCTCATATCCTATGTGTAGAGAAATTCAAGATGGCGACGAGGTTTCACGAGCCGACCGAGGCAGAAATTGTGGCTTTGCTTGAAAAAGCAACTCCAGAAAGCACAAAAAAGCAACTTTCCAGTTTCCGGCTGGCTCCGAAGCCGATTGTTTTGTAATGTAGGGTGTTAATTGATGACTTGTGTATAATAAAACACGCCTCGTTGGCTATCAGCTCATGTACGACTCGAGCTCGTGGAATAATTGTTAAATAGTCAATCTGAGTGGATTACCACCCCCCCCGGATTGTTACCTGTTGTCAGTTTGGCGTTGTCGAAGATGCGGATTTGCTTGAGAGTGAACATAATTGCCAGGAACCGATCAAGCGCCATCAGGGTCAAGGTCACAATCGAGCTTGCAATCGTTGTGTGCAACACAAAGAAGAAGATCTTGCAACTGATGTCCCCAAACAGTCCTCCAACCCAGGCTCCCGCTCCGTTCAGAACAGCAATCTCGAAAGGCATTATGGTACAACCAACCAGTAGATCTGCTACCGCTAGGTTTGCAAGCATCATGTTGGTGGAGGTCTTCATGTTGCGTTTCTTAAACACCACAAAGATGACGAAGAGGTTTCCAAATATGGCAAAACTCATACTGATTGAGTTCAGTATTGTGAAGGCGATTCTCCGACCATCATCATTTCCGCCCATTATTTGGGAGTTGCCAGTCGCGTTTGAAAGGGAAACTGTATAACAAAGAGTAACAGAACATACATAAGAGAGGGGCAAATCATTGGATAACAGGGTTTGATAAGTATACTACTAAGCTACACTAACACAAGGAAGAGACAAGCAGGGAATTGGTTAAAAAATAAGAGACAAGAGACATGATTTTTCTTATAAGAAACAGTAAATTTTGCCGAGGCTCATTGTTCTTAATTTTTTGGCGACTTCAACCTCAAATTACTCTTAATTTGTTATTTTTTCTATGAGTGGTTTCAATTGAAGAAAAAAAAACAAAATAGAAAAAAAGGCATTCATTGGAAGACGAGACGTCTCGCATCTTGCATGTATTGTATGGCTGTATTTAAGGGCGAACTGCCTTCACAGTCTTTGGGTATCAGATTAAAGAACCTTTTGTCCTCTCTCTAGCTTACGCCTTTAGTGAAAGAAGTTGTCAAGACTTGAACTACTATGTATGTAGTGTGAGAAATAAGTACTTTCTGTCTAAAAATTTTCAATAGTTATTGAGTCTCAGCCTGAGCTTGTTCTTTTAAGAAAAAAAGTTGTTCTTACGTCTTAGCCAATTCGAGCCTCGTTGTTCTTATAAAGTTGTTCTTAAAAAAAATAGCGTGTACGCTAGCTTCTGTTCTAATTTATAATTATACATTAGATGCTCAGCCAATCAGAGTGCGCGTTATATTCTCTATTGTTTTAATGTTCTATATTAATGGTTTGATTGTTCTGGAAAATTACTGGAATATATTCCTTGTACTGAAATTTCATTTTGTTTGGACTGCAAAATAGTCTATTTTTCTCGGAGACCACTATTTTTCTTTTCCATTCTAATCAAAATTTGGTAACCTAACTATTTCTGCATGCAGCTGTGATGAGCACTTAAAACTCCAAACGTCATCCAGTAAAATGAAACAATACGGTGTTATTTCAGAAAGTTAGCAATACTTTCAACTGTTATTAATAAGTGGAAGTAAAATGTATTTTCTAGCATTTTGTTTGATATGTTCAACATGCTAATGGATCAAATAGAACATACTCGTTCCCATTTATTGTCACACTTCTTCTGTCTTTGTCCCTTTTGCTGACTTGTCTTCTCGTCTTTACCAGTTTCGGCTCGGTGTGAGAGCCCTCTTTAGTAAAAAGTTTTGTAATTCTGTCCGTTTATTGGTATCATCGTTTATAGGTATAATTCTGTCCGTTTCAGTATAGGAATAGAAAAGATATATATTTCAGTAAACTGAACTTTCCCTTTTAATTCTTCTTTGACCACAAGCTGGTTAAATACTCCATATACAATGACCATTTTTTGCTGTAATGAATTAAAGAATTTTGTCGTTGTCAAATCAACCCTTTTAACCATACCTTCATCCAAAAGAAATATATTTTCAAAAATTTTATATAAAAAAATCGTGTCAGTTACATTTGTACCGAACGAGTCATTGCATTAGAGCTCATAGGAAGCCAAGTTGACACTTAGAGTGGTTCTCGTCCTAGAACAGTGAAATGACAGATTATTAGCAGCTGTGTCTGAAACCGTCGTACTGAAAACGCAATTTTGCTTTTAAATATTCGTTACAATCGCAATCATGCACATGATATCTATAATAGCAATTTTTTGTATGATACACTCTCTTTTTAAATAAGAACATCTAATTTGGGGGCTGAAGCTATAAGTTCTCAATTATTTTGAGGATGTCAGCCTGAATTGTTCTCAAAAGGTCCTTATTCTTTAGGATTGTGTACATACAAAGTACAGTAATTTAGTGTTTTCTCAAAAGATGTGCAAGTGTCACAAGCTGTCTTTGTATATTTACATTTGGAGTAGCCATCAGGCGATGTTGCATGAGCATTAGGCGATATTTTACGGCTTAACAACACATAATTATCTCCACTGAATGCAATATGTAAGAAAATAACCAGTCTCAGTATGTCCTTATAAGTTTTGCTATATGTTGTAAAGCGTACTGTCAATCGGTTGCGTGTCTTGTTTTGTTTTGTTTTATGAAATTGAAATAACTACAGGGAAAACGCTATCCGCTCAGTTCACAAATTTTGTCTCAGACTTTCATTGTAATCTGAACCTTGATTAAATCACATCAATGTGCAGCAGGCTTACTAAATAAAATCAGTGCATTTGGAACAATTTTGTAAGTCATTATTTAAGTGTTTTGACAAGTATCTGCTACCAAATAAGATATTGATAACAACAAAAATCCAACTAAAACACGTTTAATCGGTAAACCAACAAAAGAAGCGCAGAAAACAGTTGATTTCCAGTTGTGGTTTGCATATTTTCGACCCTTCACAAAAATGTTCTGATTTTACTTGGAACTATTTTTTCTAAATTTCTGAAAGATGATCTCGAACATACAAAATATTCGTTCGAATGTCGAATATATGATTAGCAATGAAATTCAAGGACTCAACCTGAGAAGTGAAATCTAATAATTGTAGAGTTATACTCTTAAGATTTTGATTACTTCAAGAATGGACCTTACATATATATTAATTAATTGCAAGACACAAAATTCATCCGGTACAAATAACATTTTTAAGTGGATAAAGCTTACGCTAGAAAGTATAACTATAGGGAAAAATATATGGCTTATCCAATATTAATTCTTCCATGCCGGAAGCTCAAACTCTTGATTGTCTCCACGGCATAAAGGCTATTTACGCCATTACATCTATGTCTCGATGTTCTGTTCTTTGCTTGCATTTTACTGGATACATGTTGTGGAGTCAAACGAACATTGAAGAGAGTACAATCTGTGTTTTAAAACTGAGCTCTCACTCCTTCATGTGTAATGCACTATAAATATGAAGTTCTTGTAACGGTTGAAGAAGGATGCACAAGAACTTTTTCAACACAAATTCAGTTGTTATTGTTGTCTCTGTCATAAAATCGCTTACCTTTTTCTTTGCCTTCTTGAACTGGAAACAGAACCAAGTTTATATAAATAGCTTCAATTATAAAGTCATCAAAACCGTGAATTTGTTATGATCAAATCTTGTCTACTCCATCAAATTGGGTTTTTCATATTGATTTACCCAGATAGTAGCGATGCTACTCGCTTGCAAGCCCACTTAAACTAAAAGCAAACCTAGACACCGACATCGTGTTCAATTCCTGTTTTTATCAAGATCCTGAACTAGACAAGCCGGTTATGGAACTGGTTTGACTGCTTTGGAGTCATACTGAATAAGCAACCGTTAAATTTTGAGGAGGCTGCGCGATATTTTCAGTGTTCGCCGCTGATGTAAGCGATTCTTGATATATTGCAAAACTTGGAAGCCAGAAGGTAGAACACTGAAGTTGTTGGTTATCTTTAAGGAAAAACTTATCCTTTTTCGTGGCACTCACAACAACTTGATGACATCAAGTTGCAAAAACAATTGTTATTCTTGTGGCAGCAAAAATAATTGAAATGGTTGATAACGTCATCAATTTCCATATATGGAGGTTAACTTTGTTCACGTTTAAAGAAAATTAAATCGACGAAACAGTTCAAAGGAAAACATTTTTCCTGTTGTCCATTAACAGACGCGTAGATAAAGAAAGGTGGTGAACCAAGTACTGAAAACTATTTTCCCACCTCCTCTTATGAGATAGGGTTAAATGTGGGTGTTACTTATTCCTTATTGCTATGTAACCACTCGGCTTGCCTTTTTCATAATTTATCTTAAAGTTTCTTGTATTGTCGGTTGCGTTGTTTTGACAAAGAAAATTTTTTTAAATATCCTTTTTCATTAGAATTCGCATCAGAATCGAATCAGAAACACGTGATGATAAATCTTCATAAAATCTTCTCACTAACCAAAGAGGCACAAAAAGATTAATACAAACATGAAAACTTGGTTTAGAAAATACTTCGTGCCATTGTTTTGTATGATTTTTCGTGAGAGTTCTTCTTTGAGTTACTTGAATCGTTTGTTCCTGTGAGCAGCACGGAAGTAAAACCTCATACTTGAATTGTCCACGCTCTATGATAAATGCAACAGCCTACTTTACGGTCTCTTCACCTACAAAACTACCTAACCATAAAAACTGTTGACATTCAAGCGGAAAGATTATAAGAAAGTATAGAAAGACCAAAAAATATTTCAAATTCTTGTTGTCGTTATAATGTTATAAGGTAATCCCTTTTCTCCTGTATGTCTTAATCACTGTTTGTAACTTACTAATTTCTTTATCTTTTCTCCCTTTTTCTGTTTAATATTCCCCTCATATACCGATCAAAACATATATAATCAAAATAGAATTCTGGTTGCCTGGCTCGTATAGCCCTTATGGTTATTCCAGGCAATCAGCACCTACTCACTAATTAACTAACAAAAATTATTGTAAACTGTCAAATTTGAGGTAAAATAAATTTCATTTGTTGTTGTTTGGGGAGCACGGTGTGATCAAAAAGTTCCGATCTCCTCCTACAAAACTACGTAACCCCAGCGAATACAGAACATTTTAAACCATGCCTAATTGTCAGGATTCAACCGTCAATAACATACCACTTCCGCTTTGAAATCCTTACGCTACCTGTTGGATCTCGCATCTATTTGGGGGGCGTTCACAATTTTCGACATTTTCTCAAGTGTACAAAACGCACGCTTCTTGGGAAAGTTAATATAAAAAATGTTGAGATTCAAACTTGGTTTGGAGAGCACGGTGTGATCAAGAGTTCTGATCTCATTGATTCAACCTGCCAGTAAGTACAAGAAGAAACCTTAGTGCCTTTTTTTTATCAATTCACTCCAGTAAACCAAGCTTTACTAATAAAAAACAACATTATTCATGTTTGTTTTCAAGTCAAAGAGAGGAAAACCTATCGACTTATGCACGAAAGTGTATACTTATCTCTAACCTCAACTTCCCAAAGAAAAGTGTGTTTGTACACTTAAGAAAATGTCGAAACTGTGAACGACCCCTTAATTACAAAGTTCTGCTCGTCACCTTTAATCTCTAAATGGCCTGACTCATTAACCGGTACCACCCTAATCTCAGTTGCACCCTACTTGTCAACAACGCCCTCTCATCAAGCTCTCGCTTCCTTTTAACTTTCTCTGCCATCAAAACTGTCATCTGAAGTCAACATTAAATCTTTCCTTAGTGCTGCTCTTAAATAATGGAACTTGCTTCATGAAATAACAAGCTCTAAATCATTCTTCAAGCATCAAGACGTTCAAACCCATTATCTCAAGACTTTTCTTTTCAAGAAAATAACAATTTAAATTTATTCAAACTCATTCAAACGTCTATTGTTGTACTTTATGTTAAACGCATAGAGTTTTTGATTTATGCGTAATAAGAACGCTTCACCAAATCATTGTGTGTGTTTAAGGATGGCTGAATGTCAGCAGAAACACGCTTTCAGACAATTCCGAATCAACGTTGTGTTATCATAAATTTAATTCGTTATTGATTCTTCTTATTCAACTCTGGGAATTCTTAATCAGCACTATATTTGTCGATTATTTTCGTTAGTTGCAACGCAAAAATAATGTCTGTTTGCTTGCATGTCAACTGCACGCATTGCAAGAAAGTACAACATTATGGTTCATAACACAACATCAACTAACTACAAAGAACAACATCCAAACTCAGTTTTTAGTGCCGCTACAAGTTAGCGAAAGCAATTTTGAGCTTTTGTTGTCGACTTCTATCTATGACAATAAATTGGCTAGCTTTTATTTGCAGAAAATACAGTCAATCACATAAAAAATAATGTTAAAAAAGGATTCCAATGGCGAAGGAACAAAAACGAAGGCTTTTCCTGTCGATAGTATTTTTTTTCTTTTTATCTTTCTTATACACTAAAGGAGCAGTGCTATGGTTCTAAGTCAAAAACGATGTTGCTTGGTAATAAACTTATAAACAAATATATATTTGACAAGACAGGCCGAACCAACAAAATATACTCTTGAGAGAAAGCATCAGTTTTTGTGTGTTATGTTTAGGAGGTGTACAACTTACCTTGAGTTACTGGCCTCTGCGATTCAAATGTATATCTTAACAAATGTATCAACCGAACACGGATTTGGCTTGATAACAACATACATTTACAAATGAAAACCCCGTTTCCGGAGGGTAAACATCCGAAGCAAGCTGTGCCGACTAAATACACATATTATATAAATTGCTATGTAAGTTTCGCTAAAGAAACCATAAAAATGTTGTGTGGGAAGCTTTCTCTTATCGTTTCACAATAACATGTTTTAACAACAACCTTTTAAAGAGGAACATATTGAAAAGAAACTTATCACTATTCATTAAACATCACTTTAAAATCGACGGTGTATTCCGAATAATTTTTACAATTTTTGGATTACGGAAACTAACTTTTGTATCCCATTGATGTTAAACATTAACGTCGTCCACTTTGTTACACGCCATTAAAACGTTTCAATTGAGCTAGCGAACACTTTGAGCACAGCACAAAGAAAGAGCTAAAATCGACATCCAAGCAAAGATTGAGTCGAATTATAATGCTATGTCAGGACTGGGAAAAAGCAGTATAAATACTTTTTGGAAAATTTAACTTTATATTTATACCGCTTTTGTATAAACATGTTTTTAAAATTAAAAATATGCTTACGTTTGTAACATTTTGTAGCTTTTTTCTAATTGAATAGATGAAATTTGCAACCAAATATAATTTTCAAGTTTAAAAACTCAGCTGCAAATTTCATTTAATTACTGAAAGGTATCAATTAAGGTATAAACACGCTGTTTTTTTGTTTACTCGTCGTTTTTTTGTCCATCAAAAGTACACAGGCACACCGTGTTTATGTTTGAATGGAATCGCGTTCTTCGTGCATTCTTTCATGATGTAGTTCGTGTTTAAGTTTCCCAATTCTAAATAGAATATACAGAAACTTTCAAAGTTATTTAAAAATTCACTTACTGCTGATGGTGAGTTGTGTTGCCTTATGTTTGCAAATACAGTTGATCGATCCAGAAATTTCCGTGTAACTTGGGAAAGAAAACATTTACATTTATTTAGTTTGTTTGTTTGTTTGTTTACCGTTTGTCTGGTTCATCCTCTAGCGCTTTCTTGCTTGTCAATTCTTCCACACAGTTTCCCCTAAAGAAGCACAAAACAATATTTCAATACACTGTGCAAACATTTAAACCAAAGAAACCGAATTATCAACACATTTTTCAAACACAACCCACACAATAGGACGGGAACGTTACAGTTATCTTGCAATCAAAAAAAGGATCTGCATGTCCACATGTTCCTAGGTACTACAAGAAAAAATGATTACAAACTGTGATTTAAAGTAATTGGTTCACGGTTTATATGTAGTCTAGATGTCAAAACTCATTCACGGAAAATCCATGTTTACATTTTCAAATATAAATTTTTCTTTCCACTACATTTTCACTGCAAACTTTATGTTTTTCACAAAACAATTGGATAAAGGCTTTAACTTTAGCATTTTCAATCATTATCAGCAAGATATTGGCATTGGAGACGAGTTTTATAACAAGGAAACTTGCTTTTGTTTCTTGTAAAGACAAATCTAGCCTTCGCACCACACCAACACAGAAGAAAAACTATATTTCATAAAAAAATCAAGGGTTTTAAAGAAATGAAAACCATATTCTATAGGAGAATAAACGATAAGTATTGCAGAAAAACACATTTCTATGCAACTCCTGTTTTTAATACAAAATAAAAACGTTCAGTGTCTATTTTACTTTTTTCAGTAGGTTGTCAATTTGCCAAACCAAAAACGTCAAGAAATATTACGGTCCAGCCTTGAGACAGATTACAATTGTTTAGTTTTAAGCTCAGGTAACTGAAGAAAATTTATTGACTGAAAGCTTTATAGTTAGTGCTGACTCACACCTTGTATGAATTTATACTACTCAATCAAAGTCTAAAATAATTGCAAAAATAGATAAAGATTTCCTTAATTGCATCAAAAATTATTTTGTAGCAAGATTTTTGACTCTTAAAACTTTCTATTTTCTTTTCTTGTATTTTAGAGCAAATAATGTTTTGCTAAAAGCTGGAATCATGAACGAAATATTCCGAATGCCTTTTTTATTCAAGACCTTCCTTTCTCACTCACGTCAGAACTTAAAGTTTTCCAAAAGAAAAATCCGAACTAGGAAATGTTTAACCAAAAGCGTATATATTACGAAATATGAACATCTTTTCAAAACCTTTGGAACACCTCATCCATTTAGAATGGAATGGAACTCACAAGCAAAATCGAATAGTAAGTTTAATTTAAAAATCTAGTCTCTTGCAGTTTAGTTTCAAATGAACGAATGAGTTTTCTAGTTCACTCAAGCTTTCGTTCACATTGATGAACAAAGAACCTTCCATTAAAATATAAATAAATATAAACATAGATGTGAAATCTTTATCACCTTTCTAATGAATCGAAAAAATGTCGAGTATCGTTTAAGGCAAAACTCTTGTACAGCAAAACGTTGTTACTATGTAAGCCGGAACAATATACAGTATAGGTTGCTACCAAGCGATCGCAGGGTATAAATTGTATGTAGCTAAAAAGTAAGTCAAACCTCTTCGCTGTATGTTGTTATGTCTTCTTGAGACTAGCATTTGCTTCTTTTCCATTTAATATTATATTTCATTTTAAGCACTCACACATGATCGGAAGTCGAAGAGACTATTTATTCTCTGTTCAAAAGTATTAACTAAGGCACTAATTATCCAAGTCTAAGAAATATTCATTTTTGTTATAACAAACGCAAAAGATCAGACTGACACCAGTTCTTAACACTGGGATTCACGTGGTTATATAGAATCTTCGCGTAGCTGCGCAAGTTGTCAAAATATTTTAAAACATACAACGGAGTAATAAAAGTACATTTTCAAAACGATTTAGGTGTAACAATATTTGCAGTTTCTAGGGAGCATGTCTTTCTTTGAAATTGAAGACCTTTAGATTTGACAACAAGTGCAACTTCGACTGCGAGTATGACTTTTTGGTATGACCAAATTCTTGACAGGAGTTCGCAAAATCGTTGTCGGTTCAAATCTCGTGGCCGCCCTCCTGTTTTTTTATGAGAATTGCTGAAGATCTCGTAGTCAACATTACTGGTTCAAAAGCTAATATGTTGTACACGTAGTCAAATCTAAAGGTCGCTATTAACAACACTGTGGATCTATATTCTATAACAAAACGTTAATCTAAGGGGTTAGAAGGACATAAAGCAATTATCAATAATTAGGTCTGACAACATTGAAGGGAGTTTTATGGTAGCAGCATTGTAACATACAATCTCTTCTCAGTATGGTTGGATTATTAAAAACACTTTTATTTCTGCGCTTGCTATATTACACTTCCGAGCAAAGGAGATGTCAAGAAATTGTAAACAAGGAAGCTGTTTGGTTTGCCTCAAAACTAATGCTCTGGCCGAGGATATTTGGGTTCCAATTAGATAGAAAAAAACCGACATTTTGTGGAGTATTCTGAAGCAGGTGATGCTAGAATGATGATGAATTTATTTGCGAAATTTCAAGATTTGTGTTCTGAATTAAAACCCAAATGGCAAAATAGCTTTCCCGACACCCATATTTTTTCGTTTACATGTATCATCTTGTCAAAATTTCGCGAAAATTATGCTAAACGTGACCAAAATGTAAATGGATAGTTACTTAAAATGTTTAAAGTGTAAAATAAAAATTGCTTTTATTACACTTTGATTTACATGTACAGCGTTGATATTCCAGCAACTGATTTCAGCCAATTTTATGTTGGTGTTAATCCTGGTTTCAAAGGAAATGAAAAAAATCCCCTGCTTAATTTCCAATGCAGTGTATTTCCTTTTTCGTAATGAAGGGAAGTTGTTGACAGTTTGAAATCCGTTTTGCATGCACAAAGTCGTGCTGATTAGAATAATATCGTAATGCTCGCAGGCAAATCTCTCCATAAATCCAACAGCTGATAATGACAGTTTTACAAATCCTTTTTTTATAAACAAAACAAAATGTCTTCCAGCTTCAGAAATACTATATTTCGTGTGTTCGTTGCCTGCCAACATGTCATCGATAGATCAATATTGCCACAACAATATTCATATGAGGAAAGAAATTAAGAAAACACAACGAAATTAGGTTCAATATTAGCAAATTAGTAAATTGAAAGAAACCAAGAAACTCGGATTTTCTAAATAACATCGTAATTGCAATCAGTTTTATAAATAGACTTCTTCCTTTTTCTCTTCATAATAAAAGAAGAGCAGAGTTCAGTTTTTATATCCGTCTTGCACGCAGGAAATCATGCTAATGAGAATACGAGTGTAATGCGAAGAGCTGACTGTGATTCATTTCTTGTGCAAACAAAAGCTAAGCTATTTTTTTAGCCCAAATGTGAATACCATAAGTATTTACCACTCATGTGTTTTATCATCTAGGAACATGACACTATTTCATTAGAACACAACTAAAAACCACCTTGTATCAACATCGCTAACACATACATACAACATTTATCTAAGGAAACTAGAAAAGTCAGTCAACAGAATTAATTATGTAGTATTTATATTGAAATTCGCGCGAGCAATATTTATATTGTAGTATGAGTCTCGCTCGCTCCGCGCAGACGTTGCTAAATAAATAATAGTCTCAGCGAAGGTTGATTATTTGTAACATACTATCTTTTCCCATCGCTGAATTTTCTTAAACATATTTTTGGTATTTAATTCTTTTTGAGCTTGGTGTATTGCAGTAAACATTCAAAGGTTGTTTTTTGAGCAAACGGGTTCAACAACAGTTTTTAACCAAGACAACTGTATTGTTTCCTTCATGTAATGTTGCTTTTTGGCACCAATTTTTTAATTGAAGAAATTAAAAGAAAAAATAATTACGACACTTAGGTACAGAATGTTACAAAGGAAGCTATATAGTGCGATAATCTCCTATTTGAATGGTTGCGAAGAAATGTTCAAGAGCTTGAGAGATTTATTGTCTAAAAAGAGACACTAATTTTGCAAATTTTCTTCTTTGTTATCAATGCTTTTCTGTTTTTTGTTTTTTTTCAAATTTTACTGAACTAAATATGTTGAAATTTTAAATCATAGTATGTCTTGATCAGGAATGTTTTACGTGCAGTTACAGTCTCGATAACGTAGCAAATGATTTTATCCAATTATAAAACAGGCCAAGACCCTAATTTAAAGGAAACGAAGAAATTATTATGATATATAGAGAGTTCACCTTCATAATGCGAATTAGCCCAATTTAAGGAGCGTTCAGTCTTAGTTATTACTTTGGCACGCAAGTAGCCTTGAATTAAAATAATTTTGTGCTGAGTGAAATTTCAGCAGAATTTCGCAAATTTAATATATGCTTTTTTTATAAAAAAAAGTCAGATACTCAAGTATCGTTCCTAATATTTTGGGCATTTCAGATTTAAATTGTCCTTAAACTGTTCTTATTTCTGCAATTAATAAGATGGCTGTAGTTCAAGAAAGCAACCCTGAAATACACACAACCGCGCTTCGCCCAAGGTTTAAGTCCTGTTTGAAAATATATGTAAAAATAATGCCAATCAATGTTGTTGTTATTATTTTTGTTGTTATTGTTATTGTTACTGTTATTGTTACTGTTACTGTTACTGTTACTGTTGCTGTTGCTGTTGCTGTTGCTGTTGCTGTTATTGTTATTGTTATTGTTGTCGTTGTTGTTGTTGTTGTTGTCGTTGTTTTTGTTGTGAAAACAATAAAGCTTTGATGTTTTATTACTGACTCGGAGTAAGAAGCGAGTTTCGACTTTTTGTCCGGAGTCATTGTTATGGTTCCGAAGTTAGCGACTGCTGTGAGTCTTTCAGCCTCCGATTGTCCCTAAACTGTTCTTAAAGTTTGGGCCATCTGAGTCTCGTTGTTCTTATAAAATTGTTCTTATAAATAAATATTGTTGTTGTTGTTGTTGTTATAAAACAAAAAATAGGAATGTGCATGTAGAAAACATCAATTATAAACAAAAATAACAAAATGTTTGTAAAACTGAGTGAAAAGGCTTGAAAAAACGTAGGGGCAATAAATTGTTAATTGGGGGCATTTGAGTTGGAATAGCTCCTTAAATAGCATGGGCACACCCTTATATTTCATTTATAGATGTTCTCCTGTAACAGTCAACAAATGGAAAAACATTTTTTTTAAAAAGTCAAAGTTGACTTCTATTTTGGATGATTGACCGTACGTCCGATCGATTTCACGATTTTAGTAGCTGTTAGTGTAGTAAATATTGTAAATATACTATAATTCACGTTAAGTATTGAGTGAATTGCAATTCCTAGTAGATGATTAGGAGGACAGAGTTAGGACATAAAATCTCTTATACTTTTCGCGAAAATCACGAAGGGAAACATTTACTCACCAAACAGTCATTCCTTTTGGCTCAACTTCCAGCTTCCTTTCTAAGCTAGATCCAAATATTTTGTTTCGAAGGTAATAACAGATAGAGGCCAGGGATATTACAGAAACAAAAAGGAAAAAAGAGCGAAAGCAACGCAAGCAAGGGCAAAAAAATCAGGATTTTGTTCCACAATCCGGCCAAATCAAGCAAATCGTGCCGTTTCTCAAATACATAAACAAATAAACAAACAAACAAACAAACAAGCCCACTGAGGTAATCTCGTTTGTTTGAAGCACGGTTAAACTCAGTTCAATCGCCCACAGGTCCTAACCAAAATGCCGAATTTACAGGTAAACTTCATTTTTCTTTGATAAAAAGTCTGTGTTTAAAGCCAACGGTTTAAAAACAAGGTTATACAGAAAAAGTTTCTGTGCATGCACTTCAAAAATAATTCATCGAAACATTTGCTGACGATGTATACTCAAAATCCTGATGCTTACCTTCAAGACGCTCTAATACTGCCAGTTCTCTTCAAAACTTGAAAGGTTTCTTAAAGCCTTACAAGCCCCCCTCGTAGCCTGCATGCACCAAAAGCCTCATCTCTGTACCAAAATATTGTCTTTCCTTTACAAAAACCTGAGCAGCTGTAAATGCTTAATTTATCAACATATGTTCTGAATATTTGATCCACTATCATCCCTATATGTTTATCAACTTTGTCGAATGATAAGGTCATTACGCACATATATCCAATATAACGCTGTAGCACAAACCTCTTACCATTCATTCAAATGACATGTGCACCTGGTGTTTCTTTACTACTATGTGCGAAAGTATTAAAAATATCCACAGCACCTCGAATAGATTACGGTTCTAGTTTTTTGGCCACAAGATCGATTCATTGTAAGTTCAGAGCCATTTAGAGTTACTGGAGTTACTCCTCCTCCTAAAAGTTAGAGACCCAACATTTCATAAAATTTGCCAGGGTGACATAC
>JAOBYH010309956.1:0-16265 GCA_025403525.1 Umimayanthus kanabou | reverse complement strand
AGAAGTATATCTCTGTGAGCCAAAAAACGTTTATGTGAAACAGGTGGGAGAAAAGTCCTTAGCAACCGACCATCGTGAATAACAACATCTTTCTTTACACTCAAATAGAAATATACATAAATCACAAACGTTTGAAGTTATTACTTGATGTTCAAAAAGGACAAAAGTTTTGTTTTCGACTTTATAGGGGGTGGTGGTGTGGGGTCAACGCAGCCTATAATTGGAGGACTGTCGCTAAATCAGTATCTGGCAAACAAAGGGGTAAAATGCGACATAAGAGGTACTGACCACTTGCGTACACGTATGCAAACCCAAACTTTAAAAATGTTCCAAGCAATGTTGGGCTTAGCTTATTCTAGGCCTCGTAATTAAGAAGCTATTGCACTCACTACCTTTGGAGCACATCACTTCACCTTTCATAATTTCAAACATCTAAATCTATTACTTACGTGTTCGTCTTCACTTACGTGCTCATTTGCAGCAACTTACAGCAACAACGTTTTATTCACCTCATTTTGCATGCGTGTTAACTTCAGAAAGAAGGATAATTATATAAATAGATAGGTGCTGGTTGCCTGGAATAACCACAGGGGCTATACGAGCCAGGCAATCAGAACTCTATTTTGATTGAATGTGTTTTGATCGGTTTATATGAGGGAAATAGCAGAAACAAAGCAAAAAGAGAAGAAACAAAAGTAAGCGGAAAAAGCTGCAAAAACGATCTATACAAGAAGAAAAGTACAGTTAGATGTAGACATTATCATCAGACTTACCATCTTAATTTCCCACAACCAGCTCCCATCTGGCATTGTAGCTCAGTTGGTAGAGCAACAACGGTGATCTGTTCCGGAGGTCCTGGGTTCGAATCCCGCCGGATTCAGAGATTTTTCTCCTTCTCCGTGTGTCCCCATTTTCTTTCTAGGGCTATCGCTCAAAAGGTATTATTTGGGATACTTATTACTCATTTCTTCGCGACTCTCAGCAGTAAACATCAGTGCCGAGTTCGCCTAGCTTCAAAGTCAACATTTTCTCTTCCAACAATAATAATAATAATAATAATAACAACAACAATAATAATAATAATAATAATAATAATAATAATAACGTTTGTCAGTTCACTCCCAAGTATAGCAGGTGTGTTTTTTCGGTTGTATCCTTTTCCCAAGTAGAATTATCATTTGTACCGTATGCTCCCCATACTATGGACTGTATGTTAGAATGGGAAGGAATAAAGCATCAAAAACATTTTATAACAATTTTTTTTGTAGGTAACTTAGAAAAATCAAGGTAACGTCTTGTTGCGAAGATCGATCGATCAGTCTTCTTGTTGTTGTTTTTTTGAGCTTTTCCGTTTGAAGAGAAGTTTACTCACCTAGGTATGCATAATCGTTTATTATTTCAATTTGTTTATTGTTTGCCGAAAAATTATGTTTTTCTGTCGTTGATTTTCTAGTTTTCTTGTGGAATATTACAACTTTTGCTTTGCTTTGGTTAATGTCTAGAAACCACTTCTGACAGTATTCAGAAACCGAAGCTTATATTTAAACAATCTTATAAACCTTCTGCAGTGTATGAAATTAAGAAGCAAATCGTCTGCAGAGAAAAGGCAATTTATATCAGTACCATCTGGAAGCACAATATAGGATCTAAAGCATTAATACTAAACGTTTCAGGCAATTAATTTTGATATAAGTTAAAAAGTATCGGTGAAAGACTAATCCTTGTCGAACTCCTTTTCGATAATAAAAAAAGTCAGAACGAGTAGTTTTACCTCTCACGCAACACTTATAATTTGAATACATGCTTGAGATAACATCAAAGAATTTTCCTCCGATTTGATATTTTAGAAGTTTGTATAGTAGGCCTGGATGCCAAATCGAGTCAAAAGCTTTCCTAAAATCTACGAAACAAAAGAAAATCTTTCCTTTTTGGTGTATGAGTCACATGTTTGTCAATTAAAGTTTTTAACTGTAAAGATATGGTCTGATGTAAGATGATTTGACATAAAACCTATTTGAGAACGATGTAAGAGTCTTTGATTAAGAGAACATTCTATCAACCTATTATTGAGAATAGAACAAAATAATTTTCCTAGACAACTATTTACACAAATACCTCTATAATTTGTTGGATCATTTTGTCTCCAGATTTATATATAGCAGTGATGGTACCGTCATCCCGATTTGTTGGGAAGACGGCAGAGTTCGAGATAAGTGTTTACAAACAATATTGAAAGTGATTTCTTGTAAATCTTAGGCTTGCTTAAGCATTTCATTATGAATTCTATCAAAACCCAATGCCTTTTTGTTTTTCAATTTTTTATATTAATTAGTCACCTTTTCAATCTCTTTGATGGATACTGAAGTATCTAGTTGTGAGTGTAAATAGTTGTCGTTTCACCTAGTGCGTGGTGACTTCTTGTAAAACATTCGACTGGAAAAGCGAAAGATGATTATGTTTTTCTGCAGAATGTAGCTTTTGAAAATGGTTATATAGTTTTTCTACTGGAGTTTGATTATCTTTTGCTGAACTTCTTTCATAGAATATGTTTTTAGTCTGTTACTCGCTTTCTCGAATATTTTCGCCGCTCAGTATTTATGGTTGTTACTTGTTTTCCCGTTACTCCGTTACTCGTTACTCTGTTACTCGTTTTAGTAATAACACCCGCTTACAGCTTCTTTTTTTGCTGTCTTCTAGTGCTTTTGCTCTCTTATTGATGTTGTTATTTTTGTAGGTAATTGCTATGGCTGTACATTGTTATTAACAATTTGGCACTCTGACTTTCTTTATTGAGCCACAATTATTACAAAACTCCTTTAAAAGCCATGTATCTCGACTAGCCACTATGATGATTACATTTACAGGTGGTTTGCACTTAATTCCTGTTTCCTTTCTTAATTTCTGCCTTTGTAAAAAATTGTATTCATATTGTAATTTCAGGAGTGCAAAATAGTGTTGTTGTTGTTGTTGTTTTATTAACCCAGAAGAGGCTCAAGTTGACTCAACACGAGGAAAGAACATAGGCTGTTATTATAGGGATTAGAATGAATACCTTCTGCCGTGTGTTGAGCCCCGCCACCATTAACTACTACTGGAAATTTCATTCTCTGGTTGAGCTTATTTCACTGATCCACCGTACATTGTAAAACAAAGCCAATTAATCCTTGATAAACCTATATTGTACTAACATCTGTACAACTATAATAAGGTGCTATTAATATCTTAAAAACAGACGAAGTCCTGTCTGCTTGTCTTGTCTTGTTTACTAGATTTTACTCGTATTTGTACCTCGTTAGGAATGTGACCATGACATTAAACTTGAAACATTACTTGGGTAATGAGTTTATTATCACTATCAGCTGTGTGATTTGCGGAGGAAGATATTTTAAAACAAGAATATTAAATGATTGATACTGGGAAGTGTAATTGGGACTGACAACATGTACAGAAGTAAAACTAAGTAAAAGCCCGATAAATCCAATGACGAATACCAAAAGTCCAAGGTTCACTTCGACCATTAAAAGATCATCATCCAAATAAAACTTCGTTGAACTGTGTGTGTTTACAGACGGTTGAATAAACCTGAATAAACAAGTTCAATCGTTGCACTGAAGTAATTTTGAAAACTGTACCCTCGGGAAATTGGTTTAAAATAACTCAATTTATTCAACGGTACATAAAACACACACAGTTCAAGAGGATCTTATTCTTAGTGATCGAAAACTTTTAGGCTTTTAATATTCCTTATTGGATATTATCTTTGAAAATTTGGGTTATGGCGTGGGACTGTTTTCCTCAAAAGGTCTTGATTTTATTGTAGACATTCAACAGAAGGTGTTAAGGAGTTGTTTACAAGCCAATTTCCCAATCATGCGCAGAGCGAAGTAATAGTTTTAAAACTTGGTAGTGGCCACAATCCCTAATTATAATATTATGTGATACTTTCAGTTTGAAGTCTTATAACTTAAAACATCTTCTCTCAGAAATTATCGATCTTTTCATCTTCTTCGCCCAACCTGCCATGTTTACAAATCGTGTTGGCCCGCCAGCTGACACCCGTTTATTGGCTTTTATTCAACATCTTACAGAGATCGGGAGCACCTATATAGTCGGCGTATGTTCTGACATCACGGACCATAAACATGTTCCTGATAGTGTTGGTTCTTTTGGCTTCTTCATAGTTTGTTTTGTATTTATGTTGTGACAGAGCCAAAGTTTAACGCCTGCGGTTCTGATTTGATCTGCCTTGGTATGAAATTCGTCATCATGTTCTGTCTTAGAGCAAATACAAAAATGATTGAAAGTACTATTTGTGTAGGTTGTGGGACCTTGTGGGTGTCTTTTTCAAACAAGGGATGTTAGTAGGAAAATGTATTTCAGATCAAATCAGCCGTATATTTTGCACAGTGTATTGACAAAGACATTATTAACAATGGTCGACCTCGTTTACTCCGTGTGCAACTTGCTCACTACTCTGCTGATACTGAGCGGCACAGTCTTAGCTGGGCATATGAAGTCCTTTCAACTTTTTAAACTTTTTTTTTAAAAAATTAATCAGTAGTGCTTGCTTCACTTTATAGAGATTGGGGAGAGTTTTCAAATTTTACGATCTTTCTCAAACTGATATCGTTTTATAACACAACGAACTATACTCTTTCATGAAGTCAGTTGTTTGCGGAGGACACTAAATTATAAGAATCAACATGCTGTGAACGTGTGACCTAAAATGAAACGAATATGCACAAGAGTGCAAACGAACGACTATTGTAGTGATGGCCCGTTGTTTATGCTAAATTCTATTCTCTTCGCTTCAATTTACATTTGATAGTTTTCTTACTAGGTCAATGAACTGCAAAGCGATCACGTATTTCGGCTTTCCTGTTTTTATTTTCTAAACACACATACTGTCCTTTGTTATTTATAGTCAGTTTTCTCAGTACTAGGTGTATATCAGTACATGTATATGAATTGCAATGCAATCACTTATACTTCGGCTTTCCTGTTTCTCTTTTTGTATACACACATACTGTTACATTTTTACATCATATCTAGCAAATTCAGAAACACTGAAAACTTCACAATTTCCCGGGGGGACATACCCTCGGCCCCCCTTCGTGCCAGGAGGAAGGGCCCTGTTTACCGTATCACAAGTCTTTCGGCCAGAGCACGACAATTAACTACCAGTTAACTGCGCATGCATGAGTAAAATTTCTCAGCTAAACACTCGGTTTCTTGACCTTCATAGCGTCGACAAAGCCGCGGAAAAACAAGATAAGAAAGATTTGTGTGTTTACATTTTACAAACTGTTCTTGCTTATTGTAAGTTTGCGATAACGAATGTAAACTAATGTTGGGAACAACCTTTGAACGTACAAAGACACACGGTTGAACAACCCTTCCGATAAAACTGGGCATTTTTTTAAAATGAGTGCATATAAACTAGTTGTTGTCGTGTTGATAATCCCGGCCAAGTTAGCGTCCTGGATCCAATCCAGTTCCTGGTGAAAAACACCATTAGACAGGAACTGAGAAGTTCGTAAACAGCTGTATTTTGGTCGGTATATTTTGCAGTTTTCTCTCAGAAATATCTGGATGTAAGCCACGAAAAACTCAAGCGTATTAGAAATTTATTCCATCATTTTTATTAAACATTTGCACAAGAAAGAAAATTCATCAAAATTTTGATGCAAAAGTCAAATAATTCCATAATATTATTCGGACGTGCAGAAATGAAATAATAATAATAATAATAATCAACTGGTTCCTACAGGTTGTTTGTGGCTTTCTAATCTAAGTTTAGTGCAAACTTCTCTGCCAAATACGTTTCCTTCCGTCTCAGCATTATGTTGTTTTCTATGAAGTCAGTGAAACAGCAGGCTTGACAAAGAGTGTACTGTACCCGCATACATGTTTGCTATTTCTTAGCAAGGCAGAGTCAGATGATTGAGATGAAGCTTAGTGTCCTCAAATTCAGCTCCAGATTTTTCTGAAATAGTCCTTATTTGTATACATAAAATAAACAAATAACTCGGATCTAGTTGAAAAATTAAGTTTTTATGGATCAGAGATGGAGTTGAGTCTAACTTGTTCTTAAACTTTGGCAAATCTTGGCGTTAGTGTTCTTAAAAAGTGTGTACTTATACAGAGAATTTAAGCGTGTGGGCGAGTTTAGATATACAACAAATAAATTATAAACTGATCTCTATACAATAATGGGATACACGTGCAATGAAATGCTACAACTTTGCGAGTGGACTGAATGGCTTTCACACGAGACGACAAAACCAAAGAAGAACAAGAAAGTGCGTGGTTTGTTCGCGGCCTTTTTCCTGGCGGTTCCTCTCATCTTTAATGTGTGAATTCAGTGTGAGTCGACTTTCAGTACCATGGTACGTTTCGTATAAGATGCAAAACATGGTGTAAAAATGTAGATCCCTTGTTCATCAAGACGTGTTGATTGATCGAGTGAGAAGGGGTCAAACGACCTTTCGTCATGCAATGTTTTATAGAAGTTTACATGCGCTAAAGCTTAAAATAGATCAGTTGAACAACAGATTGCGGAAGGAAATTTGAAGCCCTTCGTTGTACAAGCGAGAGTGAATGAGTCTAAGTTGTTTGAGGACAGTGAAAAACCTGTAAGCCAGTTGCGCAATCAAAACCAACAGTTTACCAAAGAGGCAGCTGTTAAAAGTAAAATGCCAGCGTTAGTTTTTGATACAAAAACCCACAAGGAATCGATTTTAGATGGTGTACATGAGTGTGTATTATCGGAAGTCAGTACTTGAATATTGCATGGTTCGTAATGCGAAACAGTTCATATGCTATCCAGCAGAACATAGAAAAACTATATACATCAGATGCTATATATATACACCTTCATTTTTTTCAAAATTAGCTCTTAATTTAAAAGACTAGTCTTTTTAATGTTAACTATTTGAGAATGTCTGTAAAATATGAAGCCATATATGAACTAAAGAAGAGAATCGACGATGAACCACTTTTAAAAAATGCGTGGACTTTATCTCCCCATATCCTGTGCGTAGGTCTTTCAGTACAAAGTCAAGAAGGGGGAAATATGATGAAGTTGTAAACTTTTAAATCTCATTTGTTACGTGCTGTAGCAAAGATAGTGACTGACCATTTACGGCGGAGTGACGCAGTTTGTGATATGGTGCCGTCAACAAGGAACTGTTGAAGAGGGGGTTGTCATTGGTCGCGAAGCCGGAAAAACTTGCGATTGGCTATCAATATAAAAACAGGCACTTATTTAAATAAATTTGAATACATGAATAACTACTTCGGACTGTTGTGAATCGCTGTTGACAAATCACTAATGCCATATGCAAATTTTTTCTCATTATGCTGTTCAGCCAACAAAGTTCTTTCAATGCTCTTTCATTTGTCATGTGCGATTGCTTAGCGGAGCATAGAAAAAATGGCGTAAGGAAAGATACCTCACTGATGAAGGATCAACGGCCGAATTTTTACTCTTTTGAGATGAATGGATATGAAACTGATGAGGATAATTTTAACTCTCAAAAAGAACTCGATCGAGAGAACTATAAATTTGATTTGGAGAGTGAACTAGACGGAGAGTTGGTTCTTCGTGGTGGAAACACAGTAGCGGAAGAAGATGACATCTACGCTCAGCTTCTACAAAAGGATAAGGATTTGTTGTTAGCAGCGGAACTGGGAAAAGCTCTTCTGGAGAGAAATGAAGAACTTTCAAAGAATAACGAAGCCTTACAAGAAGAACTGGCGCAAAGAACAGAGGTAGCTAAATTGAGCGAAAATACATGAATATTAAATATAAGTATATATTTTTGGTTTCCGAGGTAGCGCTGACAACTAGCAGGTTGATTTGAACCGATTTGCGGCCAACTTCAAAATAAAGTTTTTCATCGTGGCTTTGTACTATTTTTATCATCAGATTGTTACCCTCATTTTTGTTCTATTTTGTAGGAACTTGAACAGGAAAAGCATGAACTGAGGTTAAAGTTTGAACGATTAGAGGGATTGCACGAATCCCGGGTGCATGAGCTACAAGCCGACCTGCAAACTTTGCGAAATGAACTGAACTCCGTAAAATCTGCTTCTGTATCTGATCTGGAACACAAAAGGGCATCTTTTGCTGATATAAGAGAGGAAAATGAGAGGCTTCATGTAGAGCTACAAAAGGTAGGAACATTGAGTTAAGCTACGGCGTTTTGTTTCTCTTGTAAACAAGTGATAATTTGATTCAAATTTTAAACATTCAAAAAGGAATACAGCATGAGCTATAGTTAGCGACATCATACGGTTTTCGTCTAATATCAGTCGCTGGAACAACACATACTTCGAAAGTAGTTTTTCGTGAAACTGACAACCGATATGATCCAGGAAATACACACGAGTTACTTGTGAAAACCCACTTGTTTCTATTTTTACTGTTGAAACTTGATCGCTTTTTTCGTTTTCTTTTCATGAATATAGAATTTCTTCGTCACGCTGATCAATGTTTGACCGACAGTCGAATTGCCTCTCGCATCAGATTTTTTGGTGTTTCAAATGATCCGGATGCAAAAGTTTGAGTAACGTTAGTATATGATGTACGTATAACTGTATGCTGAGAGAGTAGTACTTTTTCTTTTCAGTATTACGAAAAGCGAATTGAAGACTACATGTTTGCGTTTATTTTATGTTTCATTTTCAGTTTGTTTATTGAAAAACACCGAATATCTTTTACTCTAGTTTGATAGAGCGTAAATATTCGAGATATCATTAGCACACGGAAAATATTAAGGGACTTTAAAAATATTAGAAACGCAAAAAATGAAGAACTTGAAAGCAGTTATATATTCTGTCAGCTAGAAATTCAAGGACTGGATTTTTGTTTTCGCACAACAATAACACCTCTTTCTCGCGCTGGCTATTGGCTATTGCTGTTTGGGTAGAATAAAAGCACTTGTATCGCGCTCCTCCGAGCGCTTCCTACTCGGTTTCTTTGTTCTCCTGAATTTTTGAGCTCGACTTGTGGCACTAGTCTAGTATTGATTCAGCTGCAAGAAATGGTTTTGTTAAATATAAGAGGTATAAACTCTATAAAATGTACATTTCTTAAATAACAGCAAAATTTTAGCAAGAAAATTGTGCATGACACAGCAACCAACACAGACGTCCGTCCATTTGTACTCAAATGTTCCTCACAATACGAACGACTTTGACACAAATGTCTTAATGTATGTCAAAACTGCTTGAATGTTTATTGCACCTAATAATTGAACACTTTCTGTCTTTTACAGTTTTACTCAAAAATACTTGAAAATTCCCTAAATCAGACAGCTTTCTAATGGTCAAGTCGAGACTCGCAGCATGATTTTAGTCAAAGTCAAGCCTGTGACTGTGTACTTTTCTCCCAAACTAAAAGCAAAATCAGTTGTGAAAGGTTGGGTTTCCTGAAGTTTCAGTTTGTTCTCACATATATTTTGCTCTGTTGCAGTTTGACTCTAGTCTTTTCCGAACAACAACTTTTGGCTGTTTCAGATATTGCAAACCCTCCTCAGTACCTCAGGGTATAATCGCAAATTAACACAGAACTCGTTGGAGTGCGTCTCTTTTCACCGCTAAGTGCATGTCAACACGCCAATGTCAATTTGCCTCCGAGGCAAAACCAGTGATATTTTCGATTTGTGAAATATTTCTAATGACTATACTTAAAGTTTATAGTGTTCAAAACTTCAGACAAGTCAGACAAGTCATTGTATTCTAAACACCAGTTAAGCTGTTTTGATGTTTTATGCTAATTGGTAAAACTAGACATATCAGAGCGAAGTATGGTGTGAAACTTTGGAATATTTCATATTCATATTTATGGCAAACAAACGGCGCAAACACTTTTGTATTTTAATCTAATACTGGAAGAAACAACGCTGCTTCGAAACCTGGCTTTTGTTGAAGAAAAACTTTGTTTATTAAATTATATTGATAATTGAACAAAAGTCAACAAAAAGTTTAGAGAGAAATATCTATTTCAAAGTCTCGCCAGCTAGTACCAGTTTTTAAGGAGTTCACTGAAGAGGTCTTGACAAAAAACGCTAGGTTGGAATGAAACGAACCAGGAGAAAGTATTTTTATCTGTTTTTTTTTTTGTTGAGACATGCAAGCTAGTTGATGCTTCGTAGACTATGCCACGTGGTGAAAAAGTGAGAACACAATGATGTCAGCAGCCTTGCGACGGATTCACTTTCTCTTCTTAATAAGAACATATCATCGCATAAAGTTCAACTTATTGTGAACATAAAATCTCGATTAACCACACAGGAAGAATGCATTCGCTATTACATTTTGCCGCGCCTCTACATGACCGCACGATCAATTTCCAGTAACCCGACGCAATACATGTATTGGCAGACATTTAACTTCGAGTTGGAGTTTACCCTCTGACGAAACAATGTCTTGGTATTCAGTGGCCCTTTAGGCTCATTGGTTTCAATTGAACCCCCTTATCACCTCAAGTATCCACGGGAGTATTCACTGGTTGTGGTTGCTTGAAGAATGACGAGCTACAAAGACAAAGTCACGAGTCGGGAGTATTTATAGTGAGCAATATTGATCTTCCATTTCCACATGACATAGATCCCAGTCATTTGTAGAATTTTCGACTATAGACATAGTCGCTCAATTTCTGAATCTCAAAAGTGAATGACGCAGTCGCTCCAAGTTTATTGACTAATTACTGTGGTAAATGTATTTTTAAATTAGTATTTAAATTAGTAAGAAGATAATATTGATTAAGCTTTTATGCGAATTCTGTTTTGCCGAAGAACGCCCGAAGATTGAATCAGCCGTTATTGCTTGCTGAAGCCTGTAATAAATAAATCCTGAATAAACTTTTCTGCATTGCATTTGCGGCGCTCACTTTTTGACAATTCTGTTTTGCTTTGTCAAGCAGTAAGAACAAAATTTTATATTTTGACTAGTCGCAGTCTTTCCTATTTTACTGTCGCGGAGGAAATGCAAAACTACGGTCTAGTACTGCGAAGAGACATGGCTGTAGTCTATACAAGGACTGCTCGAGCCTTTCCGTATCGGAATCAGACTTCGGTCCGGGTCGCTCCTTCCTGTAGAGCCTGTGCCTCCATAAATGGATTTAAAAATGGCAGGAAACTTCCACCAGGAGCTGTTTGTTATTAAAATCAACTGTTCAGTATCTGGAGCCGCTTTGCAGTAAACATACATTCCAATACAAGTTTGTACTAGAGCCAACTGAAAACAATTTTTATTCCTGGCACATATTTAAATTTAAACTTCAGAAAACCTTTTCGGCTTTTGTATCTTTTGTAGTTTTATCACCTAACAATTAGAATTAAAAGAAGAAACCAAATTTATTACGTTTTCTCGGTGAAAGTACAATAAACGTCGTGTTACAGAACTTATATATTTTAGAGGCACGACTAACTTCACAAATTCAACTGAAGACGTTTCTAGTCGCTTTCTATATTTCTTCCCTGGCTCCGCATATCCTCTCGTTTACTTTGTTTATATTGAATAAACCGCATGAGAAGTTATGGTTTCTGTATTTATGTCCAAACCACGCTATATTTGCGGTTGAGACATTCTACTGTACCTCCCATTTCAACAGGTCCGACGTCATGAATTTTTTATCAGTTGAATATATTCCACAATTTCAGTTTCCAAACTGTTTCACTTGAGCAGCAACAGTATTGTCAACTTTCAGACACTGAGATTTCGTTTGGTAAATTCTCGGTATTAATTTTGTCCTTAAAAGCTAGTGAACATTCTCGACTCTTCTTCTTCCGTTAGATCAGTCTAGTTTACTTCACCTAGTTATAAATTTGATTCCTTGATACAGAGTTAAATATATCTTTGCACATCTTAATGTATTTACAGTTACAAATTGTTTATATAAATTATTACGTTATCTGTTCGTTATTTGGTCTAATATTCTATATGCTGATATTCAGTAAGCGGACTTTTTCCAAACGGTTTTCAAGTCAGTCTTGTAGTGGCCATTTAGCAAAAGGGCACCTGTAATAAACCTTTGAAATTAATGAAAAACGTCATTTCTGTCATGTTCTACCGTGCTTCTATATATTTATTCAGATTATGCTTGGCTGGAAACACCATTCATTCCATCAAATTGGAGCCCGTATCGGCGATGCTTAAGGGCGCTTGTGGCTAAGCCGACTGATTAGTTCTATCGAAACTGCTCCCAGCAAGACTGGCCCTGCCGCACAGTTCTGCACGACAAGAACGCGTGAATTTAATGAGTTATGGCGGGAAAAAATGCACGCGCGCGCATTGACCTCCTCATGGTTTGAGTGATGCGTGGTGGGAAACAAATTTTGTGTTGGAGTTTGAATATATGTCAAGTCAACTAAAAGAGCGTTCGTAAACGTTTATTTATTGTTATTGTGCTTCAATCAAATTCAGAGAAGTTCGTAAACGGAAGCAATAGACCTACCTCAGACTGTAAACCCTAGTTCACACTAGAGGCACAAGCGTAAACGCAAGAGTAAAGGAAACAAGTGAACGCAGACGCTGACGCAAGAAAAGGAAAAATTGTCCAAGCCACAAAAAAATTCTTAAATTTTCAAGAAACGCATTTTGATTGCCAGAAAGTGTTCTTGTCAAAAGTCAGATATATTTCCGGCTTCCTATAAAAAAATTCTAAACTAACGTTCCACTCAAGAATTAAAGCTCAACTCGTGCCGCCATTTCGGGCTTCCAAATCCCTTAAACGATTTTAATTGGCCGATTCGTTTCTCGTGCCCAGGCTCTCAGACTGCATTGCTTCAGAACCAGTCAGGTTCTCTCTGACCAGTCAAAACGGGGACGCTTTCAATTTAGGCCCATTTCCTGCCCGACCGGTTGGAATGACAAAAGGAACCAGCCATTTCAGCGGAGATTTTCCTGGACCAACGGATCACCTCTGGAGATACTCCACTCTTCCCGTTCTTACCGGTTGGAGCGGAATGACGCTTTCCTTTCTACGACATTTTAATTTTTCAACCGAGTTGTCGAGCGCACACTTACTTCATCAACGCCACGCAAGGCTTACAGAAACGCATCGATCATTCAAACTGCAGCTAAATTTCATCTATAGTTATGTAATTTTCCGATTTCATCTATAGTCATGCAATTTTCATTTAGTTTCTCAGAATTTCACATATCCTTATGATTTTATGAGCATCTCGTATGGAAAATGCGCAATATTGAATATTATTATTATTATTATTATTATTATTATTATTATTATTATTATTATTATTATTATTATTATTAGCTCTTCCACAAACTGATAAAATTGTTCCATTTCCAGATATCCAAACCGACAAATTTGGCTAAATGAAAGCGCCCCACTATCTATCAAATGAAGAAACATTTGTCAGTGTTTTACGTGTAACAGATTTGGTTTACAACTGATTTCAGGTTAAAAGTAACAAGGACAACCTTGCTGAAGAACTAGCAAAGGCAAAGAAGAAATTATCAAAAACCATAAGTTTCGATAATGGAATTCATGCAGCACTCGCAGAAATTGATGAACTGCACGAGAAGGTAGGCACTAGCTATAACGTTAATAATATTTAATATTTATTAATTACTTATATACTTATTAATACTTCAAAAAATTCACGTTTGATGAATTTTATCCAATTAGATGTTTTTATTAATAATTAAGTGTTATCCAAATTGGTGCGTTGGTGCATTCCAAGACCGAAAGGAATTTTGGGGTATCAAATTCAAAGAATATTACTACTTATAAATTAAAAGGGTTGGACTTGAGCAAAAAAATAAATGTAAACAATATTTACCCTAGCTCTTCAACTGGAGTAATTAGTAATGTTTTCTTTAATCAGTGTACTTTGCTTAAAGGATTGTGCACAAAATGCAGAATGAACGAGAGAAAATGTCCATCAAGATTCAAACTGAGAGTTTCAAGGGTGTACCAGATGGTTCGCTTGGTGACCAACTCACCCACCCACCCACTCACCCTCCCTCCCTCATAAGGGCGGTGCTAGCCACCCACCTATATATCGTGAAAGGCGGGGAGTAGAAGAATATGTAAAAAAGATTTGCATGATGGAACCAGACAAAAACATATGATTGCATACCGCGGAACGTTAAATCTTGGAAAACCAGGGACAACGTAAAAGAAATTGCGGCCGAAAGTTGGTGGATAAAGAAAATTAGACGCAAAGTATTCTTCCGTCTGTCTGTTTATCTACTAAGTAAATAGATTAGAACGTTCCTGTTTGACCTGATGATCTGATGTTATCCTCCGCAGCTTCAAAGGTTATCTGACGAGCGAGATTACTTCGAACAGACGTCAAAAGAACTTGCATCAAGTAGAAGCGCGCTGACGAAGGAAAATGCTGAGCTGTTAGAAAGAAATAAAACGATAGAACGTAAACTCGCAGAAAGCAAAACCCAGGTAAATCGTATTACAGTAGTATCTAGGTTTTATTTTATCAAGAAATGATACTTTTGTACGGTCGCCTTGCCTTTATAAATGGTTGATATTTTCGAATTCATTTCTTTCATTGTAAATAATTACAACGGATAAATAAACCGACAATCTGTTTTGGCAATTGATTCCCACTATAGTGTGTAAACTTCGAAGAGGAGCTGGATGAGTCCAAACTTGTAAATACTAGTCTACAGTCTCAACTGGACGAGATGAAGATGCAGGTAAGTGAAAACGAATTTATCAGCGTGTTTTTCAGTCCAGTTTCTTAAATAGTCCATTCTTAGTTGCCTTTTTTTATGTAAAGACATATATTGTTTGGGTGATTGATCAATGCCAAAATAGTTTTTATAGATAGAGGAACTATTTTGAATCTTAACTTATAGAAAGGCTGCTTTGATGAAAACGATAAACTTAACAAGAGTAATTTTTTTCCTTTGGCTTTGAAATATTGCACACTACTATGTATACTGTCTTACAATTTGAACATATACATTGTTGGATTTATGTTGACGGTGTTTTAAAATTAAAAATTAAAAGTTTTCTTTCTATTGCACGTATTCAGGCGTCGCTCGGAACTTCTCTTTTCTCGGAACTTTCGATGATTGGCGACGATGATGAGGATTTAGATGAAGATGAGCTTAAACCAGATAAAATCTTTGTGGTAAGTAACATGAAGTTTAACACAGACACCAGATGGAATACGGTTATATCCAAATGCGACGTGTACATCAAGACCGGCTGATAAGAATTGTTGTTGTCACAAATTTTAAATATTAACGTGGATTAATGAGAGTCGACTGTTTCATTCCCCCAAACTCCAAGTAGCTTTCAAACGAAACTGCTGGTATTTTTCTTCTAGTTTTGAGAGGCCTTGCACAACGTACTTTTAGTTTGCATTTCGACAACTATTTTTCTGTATGCAATACCTTGGAATGCGCTTTGCGACTTTGCTGAGTTTCGTTAATATTCTATAGCTAAGGAAAAAGGCAACAAATGAGGCTGACTAATAGTTGATGATGGTTAATGATGGCTAATGATGGTGTAGCATGGTATCAAAAAGACAGAACAGTTGATTCCCTTCTCACAGCTACGTTTTGTTTCCCATTCAGCCTGTTGGTCAAAGTCTACGTCAAGTCCAAAGTCTGAACGGGAACCCGAAGCCCGTTGCAACCTCGTCGTCACTGAACATGATGTCAACGCCCAACGCCAACAAGAGGCAAAGAAAAGGAAGCAGCTTCGCTTGCGTGTCGGACGATAGTGATATTGAATACGATGAAATGGGAGGGAGCATCACAGATGTAACAAGAGATTCTCACGTGTACGCACAGTTGGAAGCTGAGGAGTTGGTAAATGCGGAGGTACGTGTCACTATACTCAAGGACCGACCTCTCTTTTTATTTTTTGGAAGGGAGGGGAGAGGAAGGCGGGCGGGCGGGCGGAGAAAGATGATTTGCGTGCAAATTTCGTTTGTCAGCCAACACACACACACACACACACAAAAAAACACACACACACACACACACACACAAACACACACACACACACATACATACATCTGTGTCATACAGTCCGAACGAATTGGAAGGCTCCGGCGCGGTTTATTCAAGGGGATTCGTCTGAGACTAACTACTGCAACAATTGTCCTAATTGATCATCGTTAGAGAGGGTAACTCTGACTTGCTAAGATGTAACCAACGGCAAGAGTTTTTGAGAGAAACCGAGAAAGAAAGAAAGAAAGAAAGAAAGAAAGAAAGAAAGAAAGAAAGAAAGAAAGAAAGAAAGAAAGAAAGAAAGA